>APFE030402703.1:3932-31501 GCA_000404065.3 Pinus taeda
AGCTTTCTCAGTGGGCCATAAACCCATGAATTTACAAATGATTGCATATGTCTACATGTGGTCCCTGTGCGCCTGCAAAGCAGGATCATTTAAAACTACTCTAGGTGTGGTTGTTGCTCTGGGTTTGCATGGTCCCTTTTGTGCTTTGTCTTTTGTTCCATGTTCCTTGTCTTCTTCCTCATTTTCCTTAGTGTTATTATTATCCCTTGATTTGGTATCATCTTGCTCCTCTTCACCATTCCTTTTCCTTCCTTCTAAAGGACCTCTATCACTTTCTATTGGTTTTTTACACCTGCTGGCCACAACCTGCTTGTAGGAGGGAGTGGAACTCCCTCCTCTATGTCCTTCCATGGAGAACAACCTCTGCAAAAGCCTGTAACCTTAGCTATTCACCCACGTCCCGTCCCCTCCACTCATCCTTTCTTTTCCATTGTTAAATTAGGTTGATTATGTTAGTTTATTTTCAAATATTTTTGTAAAGTTCTTGTAAGAGGTGTTACATAGGGAAATCAGTTAATACATTGAAAATGAGGAAGGTTAGGCACTTTAGGGATCAAGGTAAGGAAAGAGGAATTGTTTCCTTTTTCCAACTTGGGCTTTGTTATAGACCACTTTGGCATGTGATATAGATCATGCTTGATAGTACAATGATAGGCATAGTAGAAACAAATAGTAAATCTATATATTCTTCAGTATTGATCTAGTTCTATATCTCAAATTATGTTTACCACCTTTTCATACTTTATTTTCTTAGACATATGTCATTTTTTTTAATACCAGATACCAGATCCCTTAGAGCATTGCAATGTGGATTCAAGAGAAATTGCCTCATCTTTTATGAAAACTTCCTTAAATTTATCATGGTTCACCTCCTTTATGGCCTCAAAATTAGTTATTCTTCCCCATGTCTAAATTTATTTCTTGGACATTGCTTCTTTCTTATCTTTCATTTTCTAAATTATAAAAGAATGAGGTGATGTTTTCCTAGAAATTTAATATTAAACATCTAGACTGTAACATCCATTGGGACTCTTTTTTAAAATCTAAGTTTAATTTTCCATGGAGGGCTCACTCCTGATCTAACATTTTCTATGAAACTTCACATAACCTAAAAGTAAATTGAAGGCTCCCTAACCACTAATTAATATATTTTATTTCTTTGGATGGATGTATAAAGAAATAAATAGCCTACACCTTCAATGCTCTTTTTTAAAATCTAAGTTTAATTTTCCATGGAGGGCTCACTCCTGATCTAACATTTTCTATGAAACTTCACATAACCTAAAATTAAATTGAAGGCTCCTTAACCACTAATTAATATATTTTATTTCTTTGGATGGATGTATAAAGAAATAAATAGACTACACCTTCAATGCTTTTGGATATCGTAACCATAATGGATTGATGTGGAATTGTATACGACCCTAATTCTGAATTGTCTAAAAGGTTAGCAAGATTTGTTTGCGATCCAAAACTATATAAAAAATAAATTATGAGGATATGTGCATATAACAAAAGGCCACTATGAATTAGAAAACAAGCTAACCTAACCACTATGACCTTGAACCTACCATTCTCTTCATATGGGTATATTTCCACTCTTTGGTTTGAAGCCAATGAGATCCCAATATAAGATAAACTCCTCTAGATTCTCCATGAATTGGTGTATTAAACTAGTGCCTCCCTAGTTTTCATCATGAAAGAGAACTATGTTCAAAATATCTACCAAATAAATACTTTAAACAAAGATACAATCCTTCATCTCATATATTGATGTTGGAAATAATACTGAGAGGGGGGTGAATCAGTCTTTACAATTCAATAATATTTCATTTCCCAATCAGATTTATATATGCTACTTCAGTGAAGTGAAGTTGTGTGTGAACACTACTGTGATTAAAGAAACCATCATATACCCAGAGAACTGATGATTTAGTTAATTTATCATGTGTTGATCAGTGCATCAATATCTTATTATACAATAACTGTGTGCATGAATAACAAAATAAACCATCACACATAAGCAACACACATGAACACCAAGATTTAAGGTGGAAATCGAATGCGGGGAAAAACCACCTTTGTTGTCGTCTCTGTCGTCTTAATATAAAGAAAATTTGGTTTACAATATTGTAGTGGTGTAGACTCATACCAGTACATAGGCACATACCTGCAAAAGGATACAACCTTCTCTCATTTTCCAACTTCTACTAGAAGGGAGCTACAACCCCCTAGCTCTTGTACTACTCAATATGTTTACTAGTACGTAGGTGCTGACCTATAGAAGTCTACAACCTTATCTCTTCCTCCAGGGACGATCTTTCATTAATTTTAATACTGGATACTCTTGGTACACAACAACACAATATGAAGGCCTCGTTTCATCATTTTTTCACACTAGACCCATCAGTAACTTTGAAGCTCAAACTCTATTATAATAGTTGCATCAACTAACAACCAGTCAATATTAACAGTCAGATCACTATCACCAGAACACTGTGCTGGACCAATAAACTTGCATTATCATTTAGAACCAACTGCAACCTCAAAAATCATACATCATAATGTATACGCTACTTTAATGAACCCAAATGGCATGTATACGCTACTTCTTGTAACAAAACCTATGTATACCTCCAAAATATTGAATCATACAAGCTTCTAAATCAAATCTGTACCAACCAGTAATATTCTGAACATTTATTATCAATTTACAGAGATTCAGAGAGTCGGAAGCAAAAATAACCCTTATAACTTAATCAATCAATCAATCAGACACAAACTCCTTATGCATTAAGTTTTACTTTCAAATCTAAGAAGACTTCATTGACAAACAACAGTAAAACAACAACACTAATCAAATATATCAGTCATTTCTAAGCAACAGGCTTTTCTTTTGCATATGCTACTTGGAAGAGTCGAACCTGTGTGTATACACGCCTTTACCAAGGAAAACTAGCATATAGATCTACAAATATTAACTTACAACATTGCTTCTATTCCAAACTTCAGACATACCCAGACCATGACATTTAAAGAATAAAACATGCGTAAGAAATCAGATCTATCCCAACCAATATCATATCATACAATGATAAGTCATTTCAGGTCTCACAATCCTAATCCAACATTGTATCCAAGGTGCACAAAATATTTTAGATTATATCATAATCACAGCCCCTGCAACATAAACTATACTTCAAATAGAAGTATTCCTGAGAAACCCTTTCACCTACACACTTGGTCCTTTGATCTTCTCCTGCTTATATAGTTTTTGGCCTTCCTCAATACCTCAGACCAAAACAACACTTAGAGCATGTGGTATTCTTGGACAGGATCAACTAACCATTACTCCACTCAATATTGTGGGCTAATACCATGGTATTGACCCATGGTATTCTTTAATCCTAAATTTCCTTGATTTTCCAACCCATACACACTTTTCCTCTTGTGAAAGTGTGTGCATACGTATACGCCCTTATTTTTATGTGAACTAGCTTGTATATGTTGCTTGGATAAAGTGAACATACGTATATAGCTTAAACTGACTTAAAACATCCCTTTTCTTCAATTTCTTGATTCTGATTTGTAGTCCTTTGTTCCAACTTCATGTTCTTTTGTACCATTTACCTATTACCTCTGAATTGACTTGTTGCAATGTTAGTTGCCCTTTATCAAATATGAACCATCTTGAGTGAGTTTCCATCAAGGACAACAAATGTATCATAATGCCAACAATATCCCCCTTTGGAATTGATGGAAACCATATTGGTGTTGATTACTGCAAGCTATAGAAGCTGTTAGAGATATCAAGCAACACCAAAATACTCTCCCCCTTTGACATTAAGGGAAAAGGGTGGACCGAGATCTCCCCCTTTGAGATACACTATGCTGACCATGCTCCCCCTAAGTCTACAGAGATATGTTTCAAAAGAATAACATGACTCTATAATTCAACTATGTGAGTATGTCCTTCCTATCACCAATGACCCATACATACATCAATCACCCAACCAAGTGGGGATACACCAAATTTGACTCATCCACCCAACCAAGTGGGGGTATACCTATTGTTTATAGATGGCTAAAAGATAACAATTATTACATCATCCTTCCCATGCATAGTGGGGATACAAATTACATGATATGTCCTATAGGACACATTCAAAAATAGACTATGACAAAAGGTTACATATTACACCCTAGATCTTTACATGACCTATGGAACAATGGATATCTGAAACCATATCTGAAATCAACAACCATAATGCCAACAATGCAAAATGTTTGTGAAGGATAATTCTCCCCCTGAACCTGAGATACCTATGCATTGTCAACAAACCATTCATCAACGCATCTTCATCAGTTAGATAAAAATCAATGAACAAAGCATATTAGCAGCTAGTAATCATCAATATCAGACTGAGCACCCATGTGAAAGTCTGACCCACTACTTTTCTATCATAAAAACATATACACTTCTTTAGCCACAAAACTTGCATATATACGTGACTATCCTTCATGAAACCTGCATATAGGAACCTTCTTCTAAAAACGAGATTTAACAACAAATGATGCAGAAACTACTCCTAGCTTTTGTCTAAAATATCCAAATGTTTCTCTAGGAAGCGATTTGGTAAATATATCAGCAACCTATTCTTTGGAGGGAACATACTCAATTTAACCCTTTGTTCAAGCACTTGTTCTCTTACAAAATGGTACTTAATGGGTATGTGCTTGGTCTTAGAGTGCATGACATGATTTTTTGAGATACTGATGGCACTTGCATTATCACATAAAATGCAGATGGGTGGAGAACATGTGATTTGAATATCTTGCGATGTTTGCATCATCCAGAGTAGTTGTGTGTAGTAATATGCAGCAGCCACATATTCCGCTTCAGCTTTAGATAAGGCAATCAAACTTTGTTTGTTGTTGAACTAAGATACTAACCATGACCCCATATAGAATGCACCTCCACCAGTGCTTTTTTGATCATCAACATTTCGTACCAAATCTGCATCTGTATATGCATGAAGAGTAATATCTATATCTTTAAGATACCATAAACCAAAGTCTTGAGATCCTTGAAGATATTTGAATATTCTTTTTACAGCCTGAATATGTGATTCCTTAGGATTTGCTTGGAATCTTCCAACAATTTGTACTGCATGCATGATATCAGATTTGGTACCTATTAGATAAAGTAGACTTCCAATTATAGATCTACATGCTGGTTGATTCACTGTAGGTGATTCAGCGTTAGAGCTAAGACTACATCCTGTTACCATTGGAGTGCATACTAGTTTAGAATTTCCCATTCCGTATTTCTTCAGAATCTTCTTGAGATATTTGGTTTGTGAATGAAAAATACCATATTTTTTTGTTGTACTTGTAGACCAAGAAAATAAGCTCTTTCACCAAGTAAGGACATTTCAAATTCTTGTTGTAACCGAAGGAAAGTTCTGACTCATAGATTCTTCATTACTACAAAAGATGATATCATCAACATAAACAATAATAATTAAAAGTTTATCATTCTCAATTTTGGTGTATAGGTTGTTGTCTACAGACCCTTTTGTGAACCCTTGTTGTTGTAGATATTTCTCAAGGCGATAATACCAAGCCCTTGGAGCTTGTTTCAGTCCATAAAGAGCCTTTTTGAGCTTTCATACAAGCTTTGCATCATTACCTAGAATGAATCCTTCTGGTTGTTCAATATAGACTTCTTCTAACTCTCCACTAAGAAATGAAGGTTTTACATCCATCTGATACACTTGGAATTTCTGAAAACTTGAAAGAGCAAGAAACATTCTTGTGGATTCAAGTCTGAAAAAATGTGCAAATGTTTCTTCAATGTCTATACCTTCTTGTTGAGCATACCCTTTACATACAAGTCTTGCTTTGTTTCCAATAACCTCTCCATTTTCATTCAATTTATTCTTGAATATCCATTTTGTTCCTATAACATTTTTATCAAGAGGTCTAGGAACTAGTTCCCAAGTATCATTCCTTTTAATTTGGTCAGTTCTTCATTCATTGCCTTAACCAAACATTCATCTTTTCTAGCTTCATTAACATTTGGTGGTTCTATGGAGGATAGAATGCTAGATAACTGGAAGTTCCTACAAAAGTTATTCTTGTCTATACTCTAGACCCTTTTTCTCCTAGAATTTTAGATTCTGGATGATTCTTTTGAACATACCTAGATGGAGTCTTTTCCCTATCAGTTGTATCTTATTCTAATTCTTCATTTGTTTCTTCCTCTATATGATTTTGATTTGATACAGGAAAGCATTCACCATCTTCCTCATTGTCATCGTCCTTTGTCCGTTCCAGATTTCTGCATGCTTCATCAATTACTACATCAATGCATTCAACAATTTTCTCAACTCTCTTCTTATAACATTTGTATCCTTTACTTCTGGATGAATAACCAAGAAGACTTCCTTCCTCTGCTTTGGGTTCAAACTTACCAAGTTTTTCAACAATCTTTTTGATGAAACATTTGCTTCCAGAAACCCTAAATTTTTTTAGCATAGGAGGCTTACGATACCAAAGTTCATATGGAGTTTGATTACTATTTACCTGAACATTAGCTTTGTTGAGAATAGTCACAACAATAAATGTAACTTCACCCTAGAAGGTGGCAGGATTTCCAAATTCATCAAGCATAGCTCAAGCCATTTGTTGAACTATTCTGTTCATTCTTTCCACTACACCATTTTGTTGAGGATTTCTGGCAACAAAGAACTACCTTTTTATTCCATGTTGTTCACAAAAATCAGAAAATTCATCTGATATGAATTCTCCCCTTCGATCAAATATGAGACATTTGATTTTTCAATATGATTCATTTTCAAGTAAATATTTTAAGGCTTTAAACTTTTCAAATGCTTAATTTTTATGCTTTAGTAGACCTATCCAACACATTCTAGAGAAATCATCAATGGATAAAATAAAGTATTCTTCTCCATGAGGAGACTTTTTCCTTGTTTGTCCACACAAATAAGTATGGATGAGTTGAAGAGGCTTACTTGTCGATCCTTCTTTTTCATTGAAATGAACTCTAGTTTCCTTACCAACTTGACATGGTTTTCATATGGTATTTTCTGGGATGCTGATATTTGGAAGATCATGAACCACCTTGAGCCTGCATGATTTTCTTATTTGAGAAAAACTTAGATGCCCCAATATTCTGTGCCATAAGAAATTTTCATCCATTTTTATTAGATAGCATTGTTTTTGTCCTCCTTTTTGTATGTATAGTTTGTTTGGAGTTCTTGTACCTTTGATTACGGTCTTTCCAATATCAAGCTCATGAACCACACATCTGTTTGATCGAAACAAAACTTGATTTCCTTGATCACACATTTGACTCACACTCAACAAGTTATGTTTTAAACCATCAACATACATGACATTTCTAGCTTTAACCTTTTCTTTCAAATAAACAAAACCTTTACCTTTAATGATAGCTGGTGTGTCATTTCCAAAGCAGACATTCTTTTCCTTTTCTAAAGCATTATATGAATGAAGTTTCTCTTTATCACCTGTCATGTGTTTAGAGAATCCACTGTCAATGTACCATTGATTTTCTTGTCCTTCTGCAAACAGAGCTATGCCACATCTTTCTGATTGAAATTCCTTCTTTCTCCATACCCTAGAATTTGATGATGTTTTCTCTTTTTGAAGTGCTGGCCAAAATTTGCTCCTGCATTCAGATTCTTCATGAGCCAAGTTATTACAAAATGGACATTCAATTTCATCTTCAAGTGGAGAAAATTTATTATAAGAACTTTTCTCGATTCGTGTTATGCTCCTTTGATTTCGCGCTTCTCTAGTCATGTTAGTTTTGTAAGCAACACATTGAGGAGCCTCATGCCCAAAGTTATGGCATGAAAATCATTATCCATTAAAGAATTTTTCGTGACCATAAAATATTTTGGTATTGTTTACCTTTTTTTTTATTCTTCTAATGATGTTCATCCTTGGAGTAAATTGATCATGATTTACCTGATCAGTAATTTTAGGCTTTTACTAATTATTGACATACTGTTCACTGGTCTTTTCTGCATCAAGATAGCTTATGGTGGGGGCTGATGGCTTTTATGATTGGGATGATTCTTTTGTATATCCAAGACCTATCCTTATAAGAGGAGAATGTTGAACCTTCATGATTTCATTTAAAGTTTATGATCCTTTAGCAAATTGAAGATTAAGAGACTTTGTCTTCTCAAGTTCTTTTCTTAGACCCACAACTTCACATTCTAGTTTTTCATTGTGCTTTTCTCTTTCGGTGAGTTGATGTGTCAATGTGTCTATGATCATATTCTTTTCTTCCAAATAGATTTTGAGTTTAGTGATTTCTTCAAGAAAGCCTTCCTCTTCTAAGGCATCCAAAAAATAATCATTTTCATAAGCCATGAGTAGTTTATAATATTTCTCAGTTTCATCTTCATCAATATTAGATAATCAATCACTATCTTCATGAGTATAGTAACTTCTTCTATTAACAACCTGTTTTCTATAGTCTTTTTCAGATTCCTTTCCTTTTTCATGATTATCTTTATGAGGACATTTTGTAGCATAATGACAAACTCTACCACAAGTAAAGAATTTGAATGGTATCTTACCTTTGAATCTTTTGGAGCCCCATTGGAACTTCTTGAAAAAATTTACCTCATCTTCTTCTTCTAAAATATATCCTGATTCATTGTGCTCTTCCTTTTCTTCTCCTTTAGTTCAAGATTTGAAAGAAGCTTCTCTCATATCTGATGGACCTCATTTCCTCATTTCAAAGGCAATTAGAATTCCATGATGTTGAACTACAGTAATAGATTGAAGATCCTTCTTTTCTTCACCTAGATTCTTCATACAATTAACAATCTCATCTACACACAAAAAGTAATTAGAAATACTTTCATCACTATGCATATTAAGAGTTTCATACTGAATTCTTAAAGTTTGGAGCTTAGCACGTTTTACCTAGGAGCCTCCTTTGTAGCTGTGAATGATTTTGTCCCATATCTCCTTGGCTGTCTTGAGTTGCATGACTTTAACAAATTCTGATTCTGACAGACCTCCCAATAAATTATTGACTGCTTTGTCATTCATTTCATATAGATTCTTACCTATTGTATATGTAGGTATTTCTGCTGGAAATTGGTATCCTCCTTCCACAATTTCCCAAACATCGGCTCCATGTGAGTGAAGATATTCTCTTGTTCTTATTTTCCAATCTACCAAGTTGTTCCCATTGAAGATTGGTGGTCTGATAGATCCCATGCGTTCACGATTGTTCATCTTGAAAGATCTCCCTTCAAGCGATCAAGCTTCTTCTAAAGGACCTTCTATGATACCAATTGTTGGAAATAATATTGAGAGGGGGGGGGGGGGTGAATCAGTATTTACAATTCAATAATATTTCATTTCCCAATCAAATTTATATACGCTACTTCAGTGAAGTTAACTTCCATGTGCACGCTACTTTGATTAAAGAGACCAACATATACCTAGAGGACTTATGATTTAGTTAATTTATCATGTGTTGATCAGTGCATCAATATCTTATTATACAGTAACTATGTGCAGGAATAACAGATAAACCATCACACATAAGCGACACACATGAACACCAAGATTCAAGGTGGAAACCCAATGTGGGAGAAAAACCACCTGTTGTTATCATCTTTATCTTCTTAATATAAAGAAAAATTGGTTTACAATCTTGTAATGGTGAAGAGTCATACCAGTACACAGGCACCCACCTACAAAGGGCTACAACCTTCTCTCTTCCTCCAAGGACCATGTTTCATTAATTTTAAGACTAGATGCTCTTGGCACACAATAACACAATGTTAGGGCCTCGTTTCATCAAATTTTCACACTGGACTCATCAATAACTTTGAAGCTCAAACTCTATAATAATAACTGCATAAACTAACAACCAGTCAATCTGAACAATCAGATCAGTATCACTAGAACATTGTGTTGAACCTAGAAACCTGCATCATCATTTAAAACCAAGTGCAACCTCAAAAATCATACATCAGAATGTATACGCTACTTTAATGAACCCAACCTGCATGCATACACTACTTCCTATAGCAAAACCTGCGTATACATCCAAACTACAGAATCATACAAACTTCTCAATCAAATCTGTACCAACCAGTAATATTTTGAACATCTATTATTAATTTATAGATATTCAGATAGTCAGTAGCAAAGATAACCATTCTCACTTAATCAATCAATCGATTAGACATAAACTCTTATACATTCAGTTTTATTTTCAAATCTAAGAAGACTTCATTGACAGACAGTAGTAAAACGATAGCACTGATTAGATATATCAGTCATTTCTGAACAACGGGCTTTTATTTTGTATACGCCACCTAGAAGAGTCGAACCTGCGTGTAAACACACCTTTACTAAGGTGAACTAGTATATAGATTTGAAAATATTAACTTACAACTTTTCTACTATTCCAGACTTCAGACATGCCATTACTCCGCTCAATATTGTGGGTTAATACCATGGTATTAACCCTTGGTATTATTTAATCCTAAACTTCCTTGATTTTCCAACCCATACATGCTTTTCCTCTCGTGAAAGTGTGTGCATATGTATACGCCCTTTTTTTATGTGAACCAGTGTGTATACGCTACTTGGATAAAGTGAACCTGTGTCTATACCTTAAACTGACTTAAAACATCATTTTTCTTCAACTTCTTGATTCTGATCTGTAGTCCTTTGTTCCAACTTCATGTTCTTTTATACCATTGCCCTATTTCCTCTAAATTTACCTGTTGCAATGTGAGTTTCCCTTTATCAAATCTGAACTATCTTGAGTGAGTTTCCATCAAGGACAACAACTATTTCATAATGCCAACAATATCCCCCTTTGTACTTGATGGAAACCATATTGGTGTTGATTACTGCAAGCTATAGAAACTATTAGAGATATCAAGCAACACCAAAATACTCTCCCCCTTTGACATCAAGGGAAAAGGGTGGACCAAGATCTCCCCCTTTGAGATACACTATGCTGACCATGCTCCCCCTGAGTCTATAGAGATACGTTTCAAAAGAATAACATGACTATATAATTCAACTATGTGAGTATGTCCTTCCTATCACCAATGACTCATACATACATCAATCACCCAACCAAGTGGGTATACACCAAATTTGACTCATCTACCCAACCAAGTGGGGATATACCTATTGTTTATACATGGCTGAAAGATAACAATTATTACATCATCATTCCCACGCATAGTGGGGATACAAATTACATCATATGTCCAATAGGACATATTCAAAATAGACTATGACAAAAGGTTACATATTACACCCTAGATCTTTACATGACCTATGCAACAATGAATATCTGAAACCATAGCTGAAAGAAACAACCATAATGCCAAAAATGCAAAATGTTTGTGAAGGATAATTCTCCCCCTGAACCTGTGATACCTGTGCATTGTCAACAAACCATTCATCAATGCATCTTCATCAGTCAGATAAAAATCAATGAACAAAGCATATGAGCAGCCAGTAATCATCAATATCAGACTGAGCACCCATGTGAAAGTCTGACCCACTACTTTTCTATCGTAAAAACATACACACTTCTTCAGCCACAAAAACTTTCATATATACATGACTATCCTTCATGAAACCCGCGTATAGGAACCTTCTTCTGAAAACTAGATTTAACAACAAAATGATGCAGAAACTACTCCTAGCTTTTGCCTAAAATATCCAAATGTTTCTCTAGGAAGTGGTTTGGTAAATATATCAGCAACCTATTCTTTGGAGGGAACATACTCCAATTTAACCCTTTGTTCAAGCACTTGTTCTCTTACAAAATGGTACTTAATGGGTATGTGCTTGGTCTTGGAGTGCTTGACATGATTTTTTGAAATACCGATGGCACTTGTATTATCATATAAAATGCAGATGGGTGGAGAACCTATGATTTGAATATCCTGCAATGTTTGCATCATCCAAAGTAGTTGTGTGCAGTAAGATGCAGCAGCCACATATGCTTCAACTTTAGATAAGGCAATCAAACTTTGTTTCTTGTTGAACCAAGATACTAACCGTGATACCATATAGAATGCACCTCCACTAGTACTTTTTTGATCATCAACATTTCCTACCAAATCTACATCTATATATGCATGAAGAGTAATATCTGTATATTTCAAATACCATAGACCAAAGCCTTGAGTTCCTTAAAGATATTTGAATATTCTTTTTATAGCCTGAATATGTGATTCCTTTGGATTTGCTTGGAATCTTCCAACAATTCGTACTGCATGCATTATATCAGATCTGGTACCTATTAGATAAAGTATACTTCCAATTATAGATCTGCATGCTGATTGATTCACTGTAGGTAATTCATCGTTAGAGCTGAGACTACATCCTGTGACCATTGGAGTGCATACTAGTTTAGAATATCCCATTCTGTATGTCTTCATATTCTTCTTGAGATATTTGGTTTGTGAATGAGAAATACCATCTTTTGTTTTCTATACTTGTAGATCAAGAAAATAAGTTAGTTCACCAAGTAAGGACATTTCAAATTCTTGCTGCATAACCAAAGCAAAGTTCTGACTCATAGATTCTTCATTACTACAAAAGATGATATCGTCAACATAAACAACAATAATTATTAGTTTATCATTCTCAATTTTGGTGTATAGGTTGTTTTCTGCAGACCATTTTGTGAACCCTTGTTGTTGTATATATTTTTCAAGGTGATAATACCAAGCCCTTGGAGCTTGTTTCAATTCATAAAGAGCCTTTTTGAGCTTGCGTACAAGCTTTGCATCATTTCCTAGAATCAATCCTTCTGGTTGTTCAATATAGATTTCTTCTTCTAACTCTCCATTAAGAAATGCAAATTTTACATCCATCTGATGCACTTTGAATTTCCGAAAACTTGAAAGAGCAAGAAACATTCTTATGGTTTCAAGTCTGGCAACATGTGCAAATGTTTCTTCAATGTCTATACCTTCTTCTTGAGCATACCCTTTACATACAAGTCTTCCTTTGTTTCTAATAACATATCCATTGTCATTCAATTTATTCTTGAATATCCATTTTGTTCCTATAACATTTTTATCAAGAGGTCTAGGAACTAGTTCCCAAGTATTGTTCCTTTCAATTTGGTCAAGTTCTTTATTCATTGCCTTAACCCAACATTCATATTTGCTAGCTTCATGAACATTTTGTGGTTCTATGGAGGATAGTAATGCTAGATAACTGGAAGTTCTTACAAAAGTTCTTCTTGTTTGTACTCGAGACCCTTTTTCTCCTAGAATTTGTGATTTTGGATGATTCTTTTGAACATACCTAGATGGAGTCTTTTCCCTGTTAGTTGTATCTTATTTTGATGCTTCATTGGTTTCTTCCTCTATATCATTTAGATTTGGTACAAGAAAGCATTCACCATCTTCCTCATTGTCATCATCCTTTGTCCGTTCCAAATTTCTGCATGCTTCATCAATTACTACATCAATGCATTCAACAATTTTCTGAACTCTCTTGTTATAACATTTGTATCCTTTACTTCTGAATGAATAACAAAGAAGAATTCCTTCGTCTGCTCTGGGTTCAAACTTACCAGGTTTTTCATCAGTCTTTTTGATGAAACATTTGCTTCCAAAAACTCTAAAGTGTTTTACCATAGGAGGCTTATGATACCAAAGTTCATATGGAGTTTGATCACTATTTACCTGAACATTAGCTTTGTTGAGAATAGTCACGACAATAAATGCAGCTTCACCCAAGAAGATGGCAGGATTTCCAAATTCATCAAGCATAGCTCGAGCCATTTATTGAACTATTATGTTCATTCTTTCCACTACGCCGTTTTGTTGAGGAGTTCTGGCAATAGAGAACTACCTTTTTATTCCATGTTGTTCACAAAAATCATAAAATTCATCTGATATGAATTCCCCACCTCGATCAAATCTGGGACATTTGATTTTTTGATATGATTCATTTACAAGTAAATATTTTAAGGCTTTAAAATTTTCAAATGCTTCATCTTTATGCTTTAGTAGATGTATCCAACACATTCTAGAGAAATCATCAATGGATAAAATAAAGTATTCTTCTCCATGAGGAGACTTTTTCCTTGTTGGTCCACACAAATCAGTATAGATGAGTTCAAGAGGCTTACTTGTCGATCCTTCTTTTTCACTGAAATGAACTATGGTTTCCTTACTGACTTGACATGGTTTGCATATGGTATTTTCTGGGATGCTGATATTTGGACGATCATGAACCGCCTTGAGCCTACATGATTTTCTTATTTGAGAAAATCTTAGATGCCCCAATCTTTTGTGCCATAACTAATTTTCATCCGTTTTGCTTAGATAACATTTTTTTTGTCCTCCTTTCAGTATGTATAGTTTGTTTTGAGTTCTTGTACCTTTACTTACAGTCTTTCTTGTGTCAAGCTCACGAACCACACATCCGTTTGATCGAAACACAACTTCATTTCCTTGATCACACATTTGACTCACACTCAACAAGTCATGTTTTAAATTATCAGCATACATGACATTTCCAACTTTAACCTTTTCTTTCGAATAAACAAAACCTTTAGTTTTAATGATAGTTGGTGTGTCATTTCCAAAGGAGACATTCTTTTCCTTTTCTAAAGAATTATATGAATGAAGTTTCTCTTTATCACCTGTCATGTGTTTAGAGAATTCATTGTCAATGTACCACTAATTTTCTTGTCCTTCTACAAATAAAGTTATGCCACATCTTTGTGATTGGAATTCCTTCTTTCTCCATGCCCTGAAATTTGATGATGTTTTCTCTTTTTGAAGTGTTGGCCAAAATTTTCTCCCACATTTAGATTCTTCATGAGCCAAGTTATTACAAAATGAACATTCGATTTCATCTTCAAGAGGAGAAAAGTTATTATAAGAACTTTTCTTGATTCCTGTTACTCTCCTTTGATTTCGTGCTTCTCTAGTCATGATAGTTCTGTAAGCAACACATTCAGGAGCCTTATGCCCAAAGTTATGGCATGAAAAACATTGTCCATTAAAGAAGTTTCTCTGATCATAGAATATTTTGGTATTGTTTACCTTTTGTTTGATTCTTCTATTGATGTTCATCCTTGGAGTAAATTGAGCATGATTTACCTAATGAGTACTTTTAGGCTTTTGTTGATGATTGACATACTATTCACTGGTATTTGGTGCATCAAGATAGCTTCTGGTGGAGGCTGATCACTTTTGTGGTTAGGATGATTCTTCTATATATCCAAGACCTATATTTATAAGAGGAGAATGTTGAACCTTGATGGAACCTTGATGATTTCATTAAAAGTTTCTGATCCTTTAGAAAATCGAAGATTAAGAGATTTTGTCTTCTCAAGTTATTTTCTTCGACCCACAACTTCACATTCTAGTTTTTCATTATGCTTTTCTCTTTCAGTGAGTTGATGTCTCAACGTGTCTATGATCATATTATTTTCTTCCAAACAAATTTTGAGTTTAGTGATTTCTTCAAGAAAGTATTCCTCTTCTAAGGCATCCAAAAAATCATCATTGTCATAAGCCATGAGTAGTTTATAATATTGTTCAGTTTCATCTTCATCAATATTAGATAATCCATCACTATCTTCATGAGTATAGTAACTTCTTCTATTAACAACCTATTTTCTATAGCCTTTTGCAGATTCCTTTCCTTTTTCATGATTATCTTTATGAGGACAGATTGTAGCATAATGACCAACTCTACCACAAGTAAAGCATTTGAATGGTAGATTACCTGTGAATATTTTGGAGCCCCATTGAAAATTCTTGGCAAATTTTACCTCATATTCTTCTTCTAAAATATATCCTAATTCATTGTGCTCTTCCTTTTCTTGCCCTTTAGTTCAAGGTTTGAAAGCAGCTTCTCTCATATCTGATGGACCTCCTTTCCTCATTTGAATGGCAATTATAATTCCATGATGTTGAACCACAGTGATAGATTGAGGATCCTGCTTTTCTTCTATGGAAGATACTTTTGACTCAAATTTAGAAGACAAGGATCTCAAAATTTTCTCAACTAAAGTAACCTCCTTTATCTCTTCACCTAGATTCTTCATACAATTAACAATTTCATCTACACCCAAAAAGTAATTAGAAATACTTTCATCACTATGCATATTAAGAGTTTCATACTGAATTCTTAAAGTTTGGAGCTTAGCACGTTTTACCTAGGAGCCTCCTTCGTAGCTGTGAATGATTTTGTCCCATATCTCTTTGGCTGTCTTGAGTTGCATGACTTTGATGAATTCTGATTCTGACATACCTCCCAATAAATTACTGACTACTTTGTCTTTCGTTTCGTTTAGCTTATTACCTATTGTATCTATAGGTATTGCTGCTGGAAATTGGTATCCTCGTTCCACAATTTCCCAAACATCGGTTCCAAGTGACTGAAGATAGGATCTTGTTCTTATTTTCCAATATACCAAGTTTTTCCCATAAAGATTGGTGGTCTAATAGATCCCATGCCTTCGTGATTGTTCATCTTGAAAGATCTCCCTTCAAGCGATCAAGCTTCTTCTGAAGGACCTTCTCTGATACTAATTGTTGGAAATAATACTAAGAGTGGGGGTGAATTAGTATTTATAATTCAATAATATTTCATTTCCCAATCAGATTTATATAAGCTACTTGAGTGAAGTGAAATTGCGTGTGCACGCTAATGTGATTAAAGAAACCAACGTATACCCAGAGGACTTATGATTTAGTTAATTTATCACATGTTGATCAGCACCTCAGTATCTTATTATACAGTAACTATGTGTAGGAATAACAAAATAAACCATCACACATAAGCAACACATATGAACACCAAGATTTAAGGTGGAAACCCAATGCAGGAGAAAAACCACCCACTACTGTTATCTCTATATTTTTAATATAAAGAAAAATCGGTTTACAATATTGTACTGGTGCAGACTCATACCAGTACGTAGGCACCCACCTGCAGAATGCCACAACATTCTCTCATTTTCTAGTTTCTACTGGAAGGGAGCTACAACCCCCTAACTCTTGTACTAGCATATATGTGTACTAGTATGTAGGCACCGACCTACAGAAGGCTACAACCTTCTCTCTTTCTCCAGGGACCATGTTTCATTAATTTTAAGACTGGATGCTCCTGGTACATAACAACACAATATGAAGGCCTTGTTTCATCAAATTTTTACACTAGACTCATCAGTAACTTTGAAGCTCAAACTCTATAATAATAGTTGCATCAACTAACAACCAGTCAATTGGAACAGTTAGATCACTATCACCAGAACACTGTGTTGAGCCTAGAATCCTGAATCATCATTCAGAACCAGCTACAACCTCAAAAATCATACATTAAAATATATACGCTACTTTAATGAACCCAACCTGTTTGTATACACTACTTCCTATAACAAAACCTACGTATACCTCTAAATTACTGAATCATACAAACTTCTAAATCAAATCTATACCAACCAATAATATTTTGAACATCTACTATTAATTTATAGAGATTCAGACAAACAGCGGGAAGGATAACCCTTCTCACTTAATCAATCAGACAAAAACTCCTTATACATTCAGTTTTATTTTCACATCTAAGAAGATTTCATTGAGAGACAGTAGTAAAATGACAACACGTATTAGATAGATTAGTCATTTATGAACAACAAGCTTTTATTTTACATACGCTACATGGAAGAGTCCAACCTACGGGTAAACATGCCTTTACCAAGGTGAACTAGTGTATAGATCTACAAATATTAACTTACAAATTTTCTGTTGTTCCAGACTTCAGACATACCCAGATCCACTTCTAAATTTATTTTTCCGCATAAAGAAGTGGAATGCAAACTTTAGTTAAGTACCCATTTGCTTGAATGGTTGAACTGGATGTTTGTTATCACTTGATATGGCAGTAATTTTATCATATTAGAGTAGGTAGCGGAATGAAAATAAGCTCGCTTCCTTGAGCGTTTTTGCTTTTCAAAGAATTCTTTCCAGTTTCAGTTTAAGATTGCAGTACAATTTTCAGTTCAATGTATATTTCAGATTTCAGTGTGCAGAATGGTTTTGATTTTAGTTTGAGAGTTTTTCAGTAGCATAGATTTTATGGAAGAATAGGTTTCAGGTTTTGGAATTAGCCAAATGGATCAGGCTACTAGTCTACAATGTTCTTGGCACCTCCCATGGAGAGTGTCATCCCTAGCTCGAGCCACTATTAGGGTCCTATAATTTATAGGATCTCAAGGTGATTGAGTATTTTTCAGAAATTTCATATTTGCCTTTTATCCTCAGTTTCAATAAAATATTAAAAGGCACAAAGGGATAATGCAAATTCATCAAATTTTTATCCAAAGTATTATCTTAAAGCATTATGAAATAGGTGCATATGGGAAAAAAATTGTTTTGTTGTTTATGGTTAAAAGGGGCCGCAGTCAAACACCTTGGGATTCTCTGCTCTTTCGAATCGACAACACCCATTTATTTTTAGCCCCCCCTCTCTATCATACCTTTATTAGTGGAGGGGGGGGTCCTAAAAAGTGGTATTTCCCACTGGGGCCCATCACCACATGGCCTCCTCTCAGCATTTCACACACCCCCTAGCCTATACCACTTACTGCTCCCTACCCCCTCTGAAACCGTTTCCCACTCACTTCTTTACCACTATCCCTACCCAACACCTCCGCCACTCCTATTCTTCCGCATCATCACCTTGCCAATCATGTACCTTCATGTCACCTCCCACCTCCACGTCATATGTTTGTATTATGGCCAAGTAAAACTATGTTTTTTCACTGTACAGTACAATACATTAAAACGTGGTTTACAAACAGCTGAGAATTAATTTTAGAAAACTAAAAGAGCATTTTATTGATAACATCCATATGAACAAAACCCTCTCTTAGTTTGTAACATCTATTATGTTTTGGGAGATTTGGATGACTATATGCAGGTATATTTTCCCAAATTTTCCTGTTTTCAGTCAGTGTTTTCAAATGCGGTTTTCGGGCAGGTGGAAATGAATTTTCAAAAAGTGAAAGTGGTTTTCATTTCCAACATAATCATTTACAAAAACGTCTCTCATTGTTCTAACACCTATTATGGTTTTGGATATACAAAGGTATTACAGGACCCTTTTTCAGAATTTTGGGAGGAAAAAGCTCAAAGACAGTTAGTGACTTGGATGCCACCCCATCAAATTTGAATTGCTCTTACTTGTCACTAGAAATCCACAAAGATACTGCCAAGTAGATTCATTAGTTTTGAATGTCCTATATTTTTGTTCTATTTTTGTAATATAGTTGGAGATATTTGTAACAAATCTTGATATTTTTTTAAAATATTTTAGTTTAGAATTTTTATAAATACTTCATAGTTTGAAGTAATAGATGTTGATTGTTGAATATAATTTCCTCTGCATGTTGTCATTTTTCAAAGTTACTGGAAGCATCAATAATACAGGGACATTTTCAAAAGATTCATGTGGTGTACGAATTGGTGATGTTTTTCTTATGTTCATTTGTTTAATCATTGTCTTCTTTCTCTGTCATTTTTGAAAAGCTTAATTACATAACAAAAACTGTGATGAATAGGATATGTTATACAAAAAACCCTATTCTGGCTATTAGTAATTTTTATGTTTTCTTTTGAAGTCAAATTAAGGAATTCTTCATTAGTCCTTAGTTTCTACTGAAACTTACATTTCTTCTATTTCATAATCCATTACAAATTCTTAAAGATTCAACTAGTGCAACCTAGCTTTCTCAGTGAAACTCCTTGAAAATTTGATGCATATCTAGTTAATCTTTAGAATCCATAGCCCAATGGAATTATAGCAATTTAATCAACCAAGCAACCCAATCAAAAAACAATCAGTATAGTCATAACTAGCCTAAAATTTACATGAAACATAGCTAAACTTTACAGAGAGATCCCTCTCTAAAGCTGATAGGGATAGATCCCAGCTTCCAAAGAGGTTTTGATGTTGTCCTATATGTTTACTCCCTCAACCTCAAAGATACAGAACGACAACACCTAGTTAGCAAGTTGTTTCTCTAGAAGAAGGTTTATATTATGAGGATGAAAAGGGTCATTTTGTCATAGAACAACTAATTTCCCTCAGTACTATCATTAATTAGTTATTGAATGTTGATATCTTTGTAATGAAGGAAGATACATGTATTAGTATATTTTGTTCTTTCTTAGACTCATGTGATAATCAAATGATGGCTACTAGGAGTTATATGACCAATTAATTGTTGATGATGTGGTGATATTTTTTTGTCAATAGAGACAGGATGAAAGAACATGGAAGGATCAACCAAGGATGTGATATTATTGAGAGGTTGATCATTTGAAATGGGTAAAGGTAAATTCGACAAAGGGTTATTTTAGTCAAAGGGATGATCTAATTCTCTTAGAGTGTTGATGAGAAAATAATGGAAATGTACAAGGAATTAAGAAAGATATTTCAAGTTGAAGGTTGATATGCAGAGCAATGGACCTGATGAGAAGTTGACTAAAGGAAGAACTTATTTGGATGAAGGAGGAGATGCGTACTTATATTTGATAAGTACATAGTCAAATGCGAGGCATCGATGATCGAATTAGGAGTATCCTATCATATGACACCCCATGAAGAGTGGTTTTATGAGAATGAAGAAGATGATGGAGGGGATATCCATCTGGTGGATGACTTGAAATTGAAGATAGTTAGTTTATCTCAAGTTTGAATAATTCTCAAAGATGGGAGTAAAACATCATTGGATGTGCTACAAATTTTAAGTCTCACTAGAAACCTAATATCTATTGATCGAATGGGTGATGTATTTACACATACATTATCTGAGAAGGTCTCATTTAATATGGTTCATGGTTTAATGATATTGATAAGATTAGTTTATATTGGAAAATTGTATAAGGTATTGGGACATGATGACCCTAGTGGATGTAGTATTTCAATTGTTCCTAAAATTGATGGGTCATCCTCTTATCTAGGCAGTGATACCATGTTATGGCATCAAAACATGGGATAAATTGGGGGAAAAGGAGATGAAGATATGTAAACAAAAGATATGGTAAAATGTTTTCCTAGTAATTATATGGAAATTGATTTTCGTGAACATCATATTAAAGGGAAGAAGAATCATGATAAATTCCCATATGGTTCTACAAGGAAGAAGGAGATCATGGAGCTAGTTAATGGTGATCTATTTGGGTGAGTACTAGTCAATCACTAGGTGGATCTCTATTTTATGTTTCCTTTATTAATGATTTCTCTAGGATTACATGGTTGTATTTCCTCAAGAAGAATTTTGAGGCTTTCGAAAAAATTTAAGAGTTCAAATTTACTATGCAAAACTAGAGAGAGAAGAAGATAAAGGTGTCAAGAACTCAAAATTGAGGTGGATTCTATGGTAAAGTGTTTGAGTAGATATAGAAACATGATGGGATAATAAACCAAATGAATACTCAATAGACCCCTTAGTAGAATGGATTAATTCAAAGAATGTATAAGGAATTGATGCGCAAGGCAACGAGCATGCTCAATGGTGCAAGAATCGAATCAGAGTTTTTGGTAGAGGTGGTCAAAATTGCATGTTACCCAGTAAATAATTATTCTTCATCCATTCTATTTGAAAAGAATCCACATGAAGTATGGCTTAGTAAAATTCTATCACTCACACAATTGAATATCTTTGGCTATGAGGCTTTTCTCCGTGTTCCAAAGGAGAAGAAAACACAATTGGAAAATGAGGAAATAAAGTGCATTTTGATTAGTTACAAGGACATAATGAAAACATATAAAATGTAGGAACTAATCAAAAGGAAAATAATTTGTAGTTGAGATCTAATTTTCAAGGAAGTTAATATTCTAGGATTAATGAGGCTTCAAAGGAGAAGGAACAACAAAATCTATTGTTCGACTCAAAGAATAAGGAAAGTGATTTATATGAGTTGACTAAATCAGATGAAGAGGTGGATACATGGGCTCTAGTCTTGAATATGTATAATTAAGTAAGGAAACAACCTCAAGGTATATTCCACCAAATTTCAAATATTACTTTACGCTCTCTACCAGTAATGATAAAGCTAGGTTGTTTAGGGATACAATTGACTCAATAGAGGGTAAACTTTCGTCAAAATGCATAGTTGAAGAAATGAAACCTTCTCCTAAGAATGAGTTATGGAACTTGGTACATTTAAATGATGGGAGGAAGCCCAGTGGAAGTAATATGTTTCTCAAGAAAATCATGAACATAACAATTCAAGTTGAGAAGTACAACGCTTGAATAGTTGCAAAAAGTTATGCCCAAGTTGAGGGAGTTGAATTTGATGAGATTTTTTCCCCTATAGAAAAATTAACTTCCATTAGAGCACTAGTGTCTATAATTGTAGCATTTTATCTATAAATAGTGAAAATGGATGTGAAGGAAACATTTATGTAAAATTACGTGAAGGAAGATATCGACATGAAGTACCACGAAGGATTTGTAGTAAATATAGAGGAGAGACTAGTTTGCGAGATGAAGAAGTCCTTTCATTCTTTAAAGAAATCACCGAACACATGGTACCAAATCAAGTTCAACGTGTACATAAAAGGACTGGGATTTATGAGAAGATGAATTGATCACTATATATATCCCAAGTTAGAAGACAAGTTTTACGTATATATAGTGTTATATGTCGATGACATGTTGTTGGTTGAAAATTTCATGGGTGTAATAGATGAAAATGTAGCTATCCTCCAAATTCAACATGTAGTATCTGATTTCTTCACATTCAATTCTTGGAATGTAGATCAATAGAGACCACATAATTAGCAAACTTTGGGTGAATCCAATGAAGTAGATTCAAACAATTTTGAAGAATTTCAACATGCGAGATTCCAATATGGTGAAGGTATCAATTCTTTCTGGGCAAGGTGAACTGTTATCAGTGTCCAAAGACACAAGAGATATAGAGAGCTTGGTATGTTCTCCCTATTCTATCTCCATAGGTAGTCTAATGTATGTATGGTTTTCACTCAAACAAAGATTTCTCATGTAGTGAAATTATCGAGGAGGTGATGGGCGCAAAGAGCGCCCATATTTCCACATCAATTTTCCATGTTTTAAGCCTTCTTTGCATGTCATAATAATTATTTTGGAACTTACTAATGGGTGAATAAATTGCTATATCATTAGTACCCATCTAATACTTTTTACCCACCATTTTCCCATTTTTCATCCCTTCCTTACCTCCTTTTCATCTGTATTGATAATTTTTTGGTCAAGGTGAGAATATCCATCTATGTGACATTTTAATTCTTACTCATATGCATTTTGTAGGAAATTGTTTCATTTTTGTATTGAAAGTGGCACATATGTTCAAGGAATTCAATGGTACCACTCAATACAGGGTCTCAACAAAAGTTGGGACAAACTAAAAATGTTGTAACTCCCCATAGGTGCTACAAATATTCGTGGTTGCTTCAATTCGTTCTGATTGGGTAGGATTTAGTGGTTGTATCTTTGAAATATGACTGCAATTATTGCAACTCTCCACCATCTACTCCTCCACTATTGTTGCATCTCTGTACCATTACAAATACTCCACTGTTAATGAAACTCTCCACCATTGCTACTATCCCTCACCATTGCTACAAATAACCACTATTTTCACAACTCCTCTACTACTCCTCACCATTGATGTTGTTCCTCATTGTTTCTACAACTACTCAATGTTGTTGCAATTCCTCACCGTCGTTGCCACTTTGGTGATCTGATTTCCGTTGCCGCAACTATCATGTTGTTACTATCATTTCTACAGCTCATGTTATTACTTGTTGTAGCGTGATTGCGGCAACTCACTATTTTTCCCATTGCTACAATTCTAGTGACCGTGTTGTAACCCCGCAACTATATTTCTAGCTTGATAGTCAACTATGCAGTTGTCAATTTTGGGCCAATTAGACAAGCTGAAAAATGGATTCTAATTAAAGAGAGAAATGAGGACAAGAGGAAGACTAAGAAAATAAGTCAACCTAACCACCAGCCATCACATAGCTGAATTAAGTTAGTTGTTGCTTGTTTTTGGCATTCTTTGAAGGAATTGATATATCAGGATGAACACCATGATTTTCATGCTTGTCCACCAACCTGTTTAGTTTAATATTATAAGGAATATATGTTGTATAAAAAAACCCTTCTCTTCTTGAGCCGAGTAGCAAAGAAGAGGGAAATTGTAAGTTTGAAGATGGAAATTTGTAATCAAAAGTAAATATCTATTTCTGCAATATAATTTCACTTGTTTGAGAAATGGTGTGCTAAGCATTAAAATTTCATTATTTCTCTAACGAGTGCCTTATCTAAGGAGGTAGGGCCTCCTCCTTAGTCAGTATTGTTTATACTCATAGAGTAGTTTTCGTTATAATTCTTATTTCCAATTGATTTCAACATACATGTTGTTATTGTGTTTTTACAGGTCCAAATCGTTAATTGCTGCAACTCCCAATTGTTAATTGTTGCAATTAGATTACTAATTTCACCAAATTCGAAATGTAGATAGTGTTGTAGCTCATTTTTCCAGCTGGAAAGAACAACGCTCCTGATGATGATTGGAAATATAGTGTTCCTCTTTAAGTAATTCATTTTAAAATCTACTTAGAACCAACCAATCTCTGGACAAGCTCACCAATATAGCATTCCTATCAGTCACTATCAACAGAAGAAACAACCAGCACTAAGTGACGGAATGTTAACAGCTGCAGTTTTAGATGGTGGGATAATTACCAATGACAGAGGTTATGGCATGGTGGTCATGAAGAAAACTAAAAGACATATGTTAAAAGTAATTAAGCAGGTTTGATGATTGTATTAGAAGCAAGGCAGTGATAGTGAATGTCACTTGCGTAATACAAGTGACAATGACATGTCATGTGAAGCATCCACAATAGAGGATTTAAGAAATATTTGATTTTAGTCTCACGTCTTTTTAGTATTGGTGCTGTTTTAATATTGTTGGGTTTCTGAGGTGAAAAATGGAGCTTAATACCATCGAGGATACTTTTGACCGAGTTTCCAAGAGACAGAAGAAATCCTACACAAAGACTCACGACATAGTTAGTTCATTTGTTGCCATCTATATATTTGTTAGATTTAAAAGATGGAGAGAATCATGCTACAAACGCAGCCTCAAACATTCCTCTAATGAAAAACTTTGTAGTACCTAATGTTTTGCAAATTACAAATGAGATTCATTTTGCCCAGAACCCAAATGTTCAGCTAGAAGTAATGTTGTGTGAAAACACCAATCAAAAGTTCCAAAGTGCAACTCAGGATACTCAAGAAACTGTATCACCTAAGGACTAAAATGATGAAGTTCATGAAATCAAGTCTTATTTTTCAGACAATAGCAAAGTATGTTTCGGCCTTGATGAGTTGAATGGTCCTCAAAAGGAGGAAGATGACAACCAACAGATTTATGAGAATGAAGGTGAATCAATGGATTGTAGCAACACTCGAGAATTAAGAAAAGAGTTTCAATTTGATGCAGACAATTTGAATCGTGCTCATCAAATCGAACTCGTTCTAAAGGCTTTGTCTCTAGAAAATATGTCACAACTGGCATCATATAGTGAAGGGCAAGAGCCTGGAGAATGCAGTGAAGAGGAGCTTTTAGTTCTAAATGATGTTCAACAAAGTCCATTTCACTGGTTAATGGTGAATCTCAAGAAGATAAATTGAGTGATCCCAAAACTAGCGAACGATTTCATGACTCTGTTTACAAAGAGAGAGCATTATGAATTTGCTTCAGCGAATGAAACTCAGGATGTTGAAGAAACCATCTTTCGCAATGAAAATGATGGTTCTCCTAATGCAGTTTGGATGAAAGTGCAAAATCCTAAACTGGTAGGTATGTCCTTCAATGAACTTCAAGGAATATATGAGAACATTGAAACATATGAGAACATTCAAGCTTCAGAATTCCGTCTGCAATATTGTAACTCAACTACAAAGGATGAAGTGCATTAAGACAACTTTTCAGACAATGGAAATGAGTTTTATAAAGTCAATGAGTTGTATGGTTCAACTCCTCAAAAGGAGGGAGTATGTTGAACAGATCTCTACGATCGTGAATGCCCAGGAAGCGAATGTTTTCAGGGGATTTAATGATAAATTTGCATCTACTGTCAATCGAATTCAACATACAGAACGAAATTGGAAGGCAAGCATAACTTACGATACTAGGAGCAGAAATCACATACACAAAAAACGCAGGAATCTCTTGACCATGAATTTCGGGCTCAATTTCGGAAAAATGAAGACGAATATCAAAATTCCACTATCAGGTTTTGTGCAGAAGGGCCCAAATTGATTTCAATAGGGGAAATTTCCAAAAATTCGAAGCAGTTTAAGAGATTTCGGTAGTTCCTTCAACACGAGTTTGGATGAAAGCGCCCTGATGCTGGAATTCGATTTGCGTTTTGATAATTTCCTCTTAGAAGAGACGCCGGATCCAGAAGTTGAAATTGCAATTACTGGTGCAGATGAGAATACAATGGCAAGGTCATAGATGACATCGCTACAAAATCCAAGAAGTGAACATTATATATTGGACGCAGCTTCAATTTCCAGCTATAGCAAGCAAATGATCAGGTACTGGATAAAGGGACGAGATGCACCGTCGAGTCTTGAGGAGGAGGGAAGAGTTACTTCAGATTCTTGGCATGCGACGGAAACTAGCTTCTAATGGGAGGAGCGAATTCTCTTACATCAATTTCAAATAAACCAAGCAACAGTGATGGAAAATTGAGATTTTATATCTTAAAAAATCGATGGGCGAGACATTTGAAGAATAGAAAATTGGTTTAAGTAAATCATACTAAATAAACAGATCATTCATATTTTTTTTATAAGGATCATTGCATGGACGATATCCAATTATATTCAGTGCCTCATGGTTATTCGATTGCACCATTTTCTGTGACGAACCACCGAGAATGACAGGCATAATGAAAACCTAAAGAAGCAAGAAAAGAATGGAGTTAGTGATAACTGCATCCACTTAAATTTTGGACAACCACATCAAATTTAGGATACATTAATTCCCTTCAACAACCTGGAGTTAATTTAGCAACAAATTTCTATTGTTATCATCTACGAAATTTTTTGCCTATTTTACATAAAACAAAAAATCTCAACAAAATCCATAACTCAAGATAACAATACCCTAAATCAACAGAGTACGGTGGCAAAAACTGCACAACGTTTATGTTACAGAGTGACCCCCAGAGTGTTTTGGCTCAAACCACTCATCTAGATATCAACCGTCTAAAATCAATACGAAAACACTCCCTCGTACTTCCATAAACGGCTACATGTGATATCTTTAGAACTCATTGGTTTTCAAAAAATCATATGCAGTTTTTTCGATGTTTACATAAATAGGTACTTGAAATGTATTTATTTTTTCTCCGCGGACCTATAAAGGAGGCGGGGTTTTTGTTTTTAAAAGTTTTGG
>APFE030402703.1:53832-71727 GCA_000404065.3 Pinus taeda
ATAATGCGAATAAACTCAGAAATAAGATAGAAATGCTTTATTGATCAAACCCTTAAGGTAGGGCAACACCATACCTTTCCTTAAGGAAGGAGAATACTCCACAAGCCATATGCTTGTTCATAAAAGACTACTTCTCTTCATATCTCTCCATGTGGAGTCTCTAGCCTCTATATAGGCCTCATACATACAATACCATGCATCAATACCATGGTTTACTCATACCATCAACTAATACCATGGGCCCATTACATTATTATTAAATACTTGTGGTCCCTTACATGACATGGGTTAACCACCTTATTTATTACTATGGCCCATCCCATTATTACATTATTACCTTGGGTACCTCCCTCGGTACCCCATATTACCCCCCCTAGGTATATAACACATTCTTCTATACATTCAATGCCTTAGCAACAAAATTTTTGACACACTTTTAGTTACCTATCAGATATGAAACTGGTACTAAGGGTTTAACTTATTTAAAGCAGTCAGACTCTACTCACATTTTTTATCATATACATTAGTGGAGACATTTTCATCCTTCAGTAAACTCTTATATTTCAGACCAATTGTTAGCAAAATGGTTTATCAAATTATTACTTCTTAATATAACTGAAGATGTCACCAATGGAGAAATTGTTATGGAAGAGTAGGTTATTGCTTGTGCCTATTATTTAGACTTGGCTTATTCCCAATCTAGCACTTTGTATCAAAAAATTTCAAATGCTCCTCGATGATTGAACATGTTTCAATCAACTTCTATGGTATTTCACATGACTAGTGATGTGGTTGGTTCTATCAAGAAACAATCTCTGAGTAAACCTTCCAGTCATTCTAATCGCAAGTCTACTCTTGTTGTTGCTGCTCAAAATTCTCCCTCTATAACATCTACTCGTGTTAATAATTCCAAAGTTAACATAGTTGAATCATTGACTGGAAAACAACCTTAGCAACCTAGAAATAAATAGAATGGAAAAGGTAAAGGGAAACGACCAAATTTCCCTCAATAGCAAAAACCCATGACAACCCAATCTCTTGAAGAGAAAAAGAAACTACAATTTTCTTGTCTTATTTTCAATGAATATCATTATATTAAGGAATGTCCACATCATGCAGGGATTAAGCAATTTATTAAAGCTTCTTATACACCTTTTTTATTAACAAACCATTTTCCGTCTCAGGAGACAAAAATGGTTGCTCAAAATCCATCTTCTTCTTCACAAAACTTTGCTGCCATTATGATGATGTCTTCTCACCCCACTCAAGTTATGGTAGCTACAAGATATAGATATTATTGTTCTTTTATTCCTTTGAGTGGAAGTGTTATAGATAAATCTTCCACATTAGTCCTACCTCATTCTCGTCCTCTATAGATCGAGCGATCAACCACTGAAATTGAAAATCATATTTTAGTTCGCACGCCAGAGCGACTCAAAATTATAACATTGTTGAAGACTTGGCTCAAGCTCCTTTAGAAATTTCAGGTCTCAAAGTGCTTTAATGTTTCCTAGCACAACAAAATCATTATTATCATCCATTGGTGGAATTGATCCATAATATTTGAACCTTATAGTCTTTGATCTTGAGAATCATGTACCTGGACTCCTGGATCAACTTGCTTTCCAAACTCAAGTTTTTGTGCACAATAGAAAAGTTTTTCTCACTATGATAGGCAAGGGAGATTCTACATGTATCATGTTTGTATCTTAATAGAAAGCCTTGGGTTCACCATCAATTAACTAGTCACATACAACTCTGAAAGTGTTTGATAAAGAGGATTCAAACCTAGTGGCATTTTCAATGCACTACCTATAGAATTAGAAGGAAAAATGGTTACAGTCGAAGTCGAATTCATCAAAGCAAAAATATACTATAAAATTTTGCTAGATAGAAACTAGACTTATGCTATGTCTGCAATGGTCTCTTCACTGTTTCATGTGATACATCTTCCTCATCAAGGGAAAATAGTTATAGTAGAATAGATTCCCTTTTATGCTTCCAACTTAGAAACTATTGGGAGTGTACCTTTTGTAGGTAAAAACCTTATTGCTTATGAGAGTGTTAGTATGGTTCTGCTTAAAGACTCATCATTGATGGGAACTTTCTCGCTCCCCCTACCCAACATTTTTACTACGGTTACCCATGTCAATATGATTTCATCAAGAACTTTGGAATTCCACAAATCATATGATCCCTGGATAGTGTCTACACATTCAAAATTGTAAAACTACGGTGACCAAATGCCATTGAGAACAATTGAATCAACTTATGAATCTATCCACATGGATTTTGAATCACTTTTTGAACCAAATTACATAGTGAACTTGGTCATGGATGAGTATTCTCAATCATCCTAGTTGGTATCTATATCATCCCTTGATCCTTTGGATGATGTGCTCCATAAAGATGAAAGCATCATGGAGGTTATGATAATTGATGAAATGTGTTGGGAAAATTATCGCCATCATTCCTTATTTGTTCGCAACCTTGAAACGATTGAGAATAACTTCAATACTATGTTTTCACCTAAGATTGTTGAAGATACTAAATACCCTATATCTATTTATGAATATACGCCTGAAAAGAATTTAGGAAGAGTATATATAATTGTTCCAATTGATATCTCAATGAAACTTGGAATCACAGAAAACGTTCATATCCTTGCCTCATGTTCTATGGAAGAAATTCAAACATACAAGGCCCTATTCCAAGAATTTTGAGACATATTTTCTGTAACAGCCCTAGTTAAAAATCCATGTAAAAATAAATAAGAGCAAGGTCATGGGACACGTATTCCAAGCTGAATGGTGGGAAAACATCCTAGTGGGGTGTCACTTTCGGTTTATTATGGCTAAGGAAATTGGCAAAGTCAATGGAAAAGGATTTGGAAAAGAAAGAGGTATTACTTGGCATTTATTTTTGAAAATAATGAAAAGAGGATAAAAGGAAGGTGAAAGGTCACAGGTTGCATATGAGGAGGAAAATGAAGGAAAATAACAAAAAATGAAGAAAATAGAGGCCTCATTAATAAAAAGGATTATGAGGATCAGTTCATAGACTTTTGTCAATTTAGTTTTCGAGCTCTCATTTTCTACTCCCTCTCTCATACTCTTGGTCACCTAGACTTTTCTTAGAGCACTCTTACAGGAGTATGGCATACTTGGGATTTGCAGAAGGAAGGAAAGGAAAAGCAAGAAAGCATAAGAGGACATCAGTATCAACAACTACAACATAATTGCTTGTAGGTAGCAAGTTGCATGTATGATTTCATTGCTAGTTTTCGCATGCATGGCTTATGCATGTGGTTATTTGGTTATGATATGTCATTGGAATGGAGGAATGCTCGGATTGACAGTGGATTTGCTTAGCTTTTCATTTCCTAGATAACCATGGTTCTATGGGTTTTACTTTTGTTTTTTGGTTGCTTCTCATATTCCTTTGGTTGTGGGATGAGTTATTAGTTCCTGGAGCCTTGGTTGGACAAACGATCTAGAGCCCTATATTAGCTTGGGTTGAGTTACTAGTCTTGGAGCCTTGGTTGGACAAACTCTCTGGAGCCCTTGGTGGGTTGAGCTACTAGTCTTGGAGCCTTGGTTGGACAAACTATATAAAGCATGGCAACAACTATGGGTTGAGTTACTAGTCCTGGAAGCCTTGGTTGGAAAAAACACTCTAGAGCCCTGGAAATCTTGGGTGTAGAATAATATGGTGATGGTTAGTGATGTCCGACTGTGAGGTGGAATCACTAGTTGAGGGTTGAGGTGGTTTGGTCTCTGGAGGCCTTGGTTTGATTTTATTTGATTTTTTCCATGATATCCCACTTTCATGCTTGGATATGGCATGAGGGTGACTAGTTGAAAGAGAGATTTTGTTTAGCCTAATCTATGGGTAGGTGGTTCATGGAAGTCCCAAACCTAGTTGCATTTTTCATATGTTAATAAGAGATTCTTTCCTCTTATATTTGGTGGGTAAATATACTTGTTTTTATGTGTTTTTTCCTTTTAATATGTTGGTTATATGTTGGTTATAAGCATGTTTCATGACAGTGATGATGTATCGTTCTCATCATGTTTTGATTTATAAATGAATGAACAATGAATATATGACCTAATAGATGATAATGCAGCTAATGTAATAAGGCATCAATTCTTCTTCTTGATTATCAAATAAGTATGAGAACCCGATGTTGCAATTTGTTGTTATGACTTGTAGAATGCATATTTGTGTCATGTTTTACAAAATTCCTGTCATGGTTAGTAGGGGTCCAGTCAAGTCTTTGTTCAAATATTTACATTAGTGTCATTGTTTTGTTATTACTTTCATTCCTAAAGGTTTCATGGAGTTCTAGGAAGTGGCCTGAGTCTTGGCCCTGAAAACGTGACACAAAATTTGGGGTTTCTAGCTCTAAACTAGCTAAAAAATACCCCAGTCACTTCCATGCTCTTGCTGAGAGCGATTGGAGGGTCCTAGTCGCACGCATGCCCATTGTTAGTGTGAAAATTCCTAGAAGGTGTACCAAAAATTTTCACCTAAGTCACTAGGTGACAAGTGACCCTAACAACAATTTGATGGTTGATGCAATCTTAGATCTGCAATACAAATGGAAGATTTGCAGTAAAAGAAAATAAGATCCAAAACAAATAGCAGTAAGGTAATGTATCAACAATAATAACCCAATTGGAAAGACTCTTTTTAAATGAATTAATATTTATTGATGACACCTGGTCAAGGAGATTTACATATTGGTCTATAAGTCCCCCTCTATGGGATGAGTCCTTTGATATCCTTGATGCTTTAGAAATAGAATTCCCTCTATCAATTGTTTGAAAAACCCAAACAAAGTGAACAAATCAAATGGGAGCTCAAGAAAATGGCGGTAATGTTGACGACGATAATGATCATGGAGAGGAATGAATGAAACACCCTCTTTATATAGAAAATCATGGAGTTAATCTCAAAAATGGAGAATACTAAAAAATTATTGACCAAATTTAGATCTAACTACTTGGACTACTTTATTATATTTATTAGAGGGAAAAGGAATTTAATATGGTTGAATTCCTTTATTTAGAAATAATTAACAAATAAAATTATTTATTAACTATTTCACGAGAAACAAGAAAGGAGTGAAATCAAATAATTATTAAATAATGATTTAATAACTATTCTAATAATAGAAATAAGGAAATTCAAATATAGAATGATTTATTTAAATCAGTGTTGTATTACTCACGATAAAATCGTGATTTTATCGTAAGATCACAGTTTTTTAAATTTGACAATAAAATCGCCCGATAAATACACACCTTTTTTTCGGCAACTTTTTTGGAAAAAATCACGATTCGATTGAAAAAATCATGTGCCCTTACAACAGTGCATTTATAAAACAAAAATCATGATTTTTTGACATTCATTTGCACAAACAGCGGCACGCTGGCAGCGACGGGGTTTTGGAATGACCTCTTGGTCATTTCGGAGCTGAATCCGCTGATTGGAGGAGAAAAACAGAGTGAGAGCTAAGGAGAAGACAAATTTTCTCCATCAAACTAGTATGGGCACCAAAATTTTGTGTTTTGTAACTTTGTTTTGGTTTTTTTTTTATTATGTTTTTGGTTGGGTTTGGAATCTGGATAACCTATTTATCAAAAGAATTCAATGGGTTATCAAATATTTTTGAATTGATTTGAATCTTGATGGGGTTTTTTTCATTTGACTTTTCATTTTTTTTGTTAAAATTTCTTAAATTGTCAAAAATTCCATGTGTTTTGTTATGCTACTCATGTATGTAATTTTTTTTTAGTTTTTGTAAATTGTAAGTTTGTATTTGTAACTTGTAAATTGTAATCCTTATTTTTCCATAGGTTCACTGAATCACCATTCAACTTCAAAGTTCAAAGTTCAAAGTCAAACATGCCAAGGAAATTGGACACTCTGTGGGAATTTGGTGAACCTCATGGAGGGATTGATAGAATAAACTTGTCTTGCAAGTTATGTGGGTAGCATATGTCAGGGGGGGTTTACAGATCAAAGTATCACCTTGCAAAAATCCCTGGATTTGATGTAGGGCCTTGCACAAATACAAATCTTGAAATCATCCAAAAAGCCATGAAATCATTGGAAAATTTAGAGCACAATAGAGAGGCCAAAGAAGAAATGAAGAAGCAACTAAAAAAATTCTGTGTTAGGCTTAGGTGAACAAGGAAGTGGCACTAGTTCTCTTTCAGCATCAGTATCTACAACCAACCCAGTAGCTGCCTCATCATTTTTTGTTCCTAGAACCATGCCTGGTTCACAGCCATCTATCACTTCAATGCTTAAAAAAACTGAGAAAGAACAAGCTGACAAGTTGTTGGCCAAATTTCTCCTTTAGCATTGTAAGGAATAATTCGTTTTTCCAGCGTGTTGTTGATGCTATTGCAACTGTTGGCCCATAATGCAAAATCCATTCTTATGGTGACTTTAGAGGCTGAATTCTTCAAAATGAAAAGGTTTACTGCACCAAAAGATTGGACGAGTTTAGGGAATCATGGGCACAAACAGGATGCACTGGGATGTTAGATGGTTGGACTGACCAAAACGGGAGAACCCTTATAAACTTCTTGGTTAGTTGTCCCAAGGGGACTATGTTTATGAAATTTGTTGATGCATCTGCACATATCAAAGATGCAAAAACTTTATGTGATTTGCTGGATGTATTTATTTTGGAGGTGGGTGCAGAAAATATTGTCCAAGTCATAACAAACAATGCTGCAAAAACTTTATGTGATTTGCAACTGTTGGCCCAGAGTACAAAATCCCTTCTTATGGTGAATTTAGAGGCTGGATTCTTCAAAATGAAAAGGCTGAATACACTAAAAGATTGGAGGAGTTTAGGGAATCATGGGCACAAACAGGATGCACTGTGATGTCAGATGGTTGGAATGACAAAAGGGGAGAACCCTTACAAACTTCTTGGTTAGTTGTCCTAAGGGGACTATGTTTATGAAATCTATTGATGCATCTGCACATATCAAAGATGCAAAAAATTTATGTGATTTGCTAGATGTGTTTATTTTGGAGGTGGGTGCAGAACATGGTGTCCAAGTCATAATAGATAATGCTACAAATTATGTTTTTGCTAGCAAGATTCTTATGGAGAGCCATCCTACTTTATTTTGGACACATTCTGATGCACATTGTATTGACTTGATGTTGGAGGACATAGGGAAAATTTCCTTTATCAAAGATATTGTTGAGTCATCAATAAGCATTACAAAATTTATATATAATCGTACATCTGGGCTTAGCTTGATGAGAAAATTCACCAACAACAAAGAGTTGGTGTGCCCCGCCATTACACGGTTTTCCACCAGTTTCATATCTCTTCAATCCCTCTTGAATTCTATGTGGGATGTTTAGAGAATGTTTCTTTCAAAGGAGTGGCGTGCTTTGACAATGAGTCGCAAACTAGAGGGAGAGGACATATGCAGACTAGTTTCATACCAAGAAGACTTCTGGGCAGGAGTGGAGGAGGTGTGCACCATTACTGAACCTTTAGTAAAGGTTCTTCGATTAGTTGATGGTCAGAAGCCCGCAATGGGTTATTTGTATGAGGCCATGGATAGGGCGAAAGAATCCATTCGGGTCTACTATGATGATAAGGGAGATGAGGGGTTTCAAAGACAACTCCTCCTATGGGAAGTGATTGATGAACGATGTAACAACACACCCCATCATCCCATTCATGCTACAGGGATCTATCTGAACCCCGCATTTTCTTACCCATGTGGGTTTGTATTTGATGCTGAGATCATGGATGGATTTTCAACCTGTGTTTAGAGGATGGTGCGACCTTCAGCAGAACATACATAAATATGCAAAGAAATTGAGATATATAGGATGGTAGGTGGCACATTTGGCTTTGACATGGCTGTGACTGATATGACAACTAAAATGCTAGGTATTTTTTAGTTTGTTTCAAATTTCATTGTCTCTTCAAGTTCATAACTTCATACTTTCATTCAACTTTCAAATTTCATTTTTTTTCTTATGTTTATTTAAAATTTTATTTGTAATTTTCTCGTAGATGTATGGTGTAGAATGTATGGTGCCAGGGTACCCCTTCTGCAAAATCTTGCCATTCGAATCCTTAGCCAAACATGTAGCTCCTTAGGATGTGAGCACAACTGGAGTGTATTTGAAAAAATAAACAACAAGAAGCGCAACAGGTTAACATTTAAAATATTGTAAATTTCCAAATAATTTTTTGAATTCGTTAAACAATATTTTTTCTTTATAATTATTATTTCATGATCTTTGTATAGGTTGGAGTCCCAGCGACTTAATGACATGCTCTACGTCTACTATAATATTCGTTTGTGGGTGAGGCAACTTGAGAGGACACCTGATATGGAGGCCATCTCATTGGATGGGATTGACACCACTTCTGCATGGAGGGTTGAGGCCGAGAGGCCTCTTATGGAGTCTGCTGATGATTGGTTAGTGCAGGAGGTAGTGGAGGAGGAGAAGGTGGAGCAATAAGACGAGGAGGTGACACAACCTACCCGGGCTACCCCTGCCACCAGTAGAGGACGTGTTCTACCTCCTATAGCTCCTAATTCTTTAGCTTTTAGAGCACAACAGAGTCCACTGCCAATTCCACTGGCATCTACATCTATAGGGCAGGGGAAAGGGAAAGTTATTGCATTTTCTCACAAGAGGCGTAGAGGAAATCAATAGTATTAGACTTTAGTTATTTGGTTCATTTCATTGTAAATGACATTATGACTCATGATATGACTCATGAGATACATTATTATATTTTTTGTTGATATTTTGAGGCTGAGTTGGGAGTCATGAGTCAGGATTTACTATCCATGACATGATTCACTGTTATGTGTTATGTAGCACTAGAAATGATATTAAACATCTTATATATTAGTTCTTTTATTCATATTTATGTGCCAATGTATTTATTTTATGTTGTATATGCTTTAGATATTAAAAAAATTGAAAAATTGAATATTTTGTATGTTATGGTTTTCTCCCAATTTTTACCAATTTTTTCCTGATTTTTCCGATTTTTTTCCGATTTTTTCCCTGCGTCGATAATATCCCGATAACGATTACTACAACATTGAATTGTATATTCATAAGAGATTTATTCAAATGTGATAAGGAATAATTATTAAATAATGATTTAATGACAATTCCTAGAGAAAATTAAATAAATAATGATTTATCTAATTATTCTAATGGAGTTTTCTTTATTTAAATCAGAAAATAGTTTAATAAAAGTGGTTTACTAAATTATTTTTCACAGTGAAAGTGATTTTACTATGGTAAAATTAAATCCACATGATGTATTTCTATCTACCTAGTTAGAAGTGGCTAGGTGATGACTTTTTGGTGATAACAAATTTCCCCCACACGTATGAGTGTTAAGAGAAAACCATACGACCGAAATACATTGTAGATTACACTTCCACAAGACACGAAAAGGGGAGTCAGAGAAAGAGACAGAGAGCTATGAAACAAGTCAAGGATGGACAAATAATGGAGGGGGTGAGACCTACAATACGGATAGAAGTCTCCTTTTATGTCATAGTACATGATCTCAAATGAGGAGGGGGAGGTGTACCCATACTTGCCAAGATAACTAAGTACAAAGAATAATGGTGGGCCCATCAATGTGGGATTGAGCTACAAAGTACACGATACATGATACACTAGCATCAATGCGCCATAAAATAATACAATGGATCTCATATACATAATACGTCTAGAAAAACCATAGGCCATGACTGAATACAATAATATCTTAGTACATGAGATACAATGTGCCTCAAGCTGACACGGGGAGGGGGGATCACAACCAAGGAAGCCCTCTTGAATAGGAAAGGGCTCAGAAAATCTAAATGGGTCATCTGGAGGAGACATGCATGCTATGGCCACTGCAAGCAGCGGAAACTGAACCCATCAAATCTACTAAACTACATCGAGGGTTAGATCAACATCTATGGTTATTCAGGCATGTGGAGGGCTACTTGAAGGGCCACCCCCTCATGAGGTTTGAAGCATATCACACACACCCAGGAATCACTGGGACAATCATTTTTATCATCAAACCATCAAGCATACGAATCTCAATCGTACGATAGGGAGCTGAGGTCGAGAACGTGAGAAACATCCAAGTTAAAGGGAAATAATGAGTTCCTTTGCTTGATCTGAGGCACTGAACAAGGATGGAAGTTGGAACCAAGATAAATTGCCCTCTAGGCTACTCTTATGGAATAAATGCGTTGCAGCTGACAAGAGAGAGCCTACTAGAGTTAAGGCAATGAGGAAACCTCAACAAAGGCACAAGGGAATATAATAGATTGACTAATGGACTGACATCATGGATGAGGATGGAAGGAGAGAGGATGGATGGCAGACTAGCGACTTCCCTTGTTAGAGCATAATAAAAATGGTTGAACTGGCAACGACTGAGTTGAATCCAAAGGGGATGCTCAATGAATCAAGGGGGGGTTTTGGCAAAGATGGAGTAGAAGGAATAGAGGCCTAATATGAGTAAAAGGGAATAAATGCATCATGACAACAAATGAAACACTATAACTAGACACAATGCGGACTCGAAACAGACTCAATAAGTACAAGTGTGACACATCTCAGATGCTCTGAACAAGGGTGACTCAATGATGTTGCCACATAGGGGAAGTCGGGTGGGGACCATGAAAACATGAGTAAATGATGTTTACTTAGCATGAAAATCGACATGAGATTCAACCAATGGTACCAGAGAACGAGTGGCTCAAATGAAGTGATTTGATTTTAGAGGGTGGCAAAGTGAAAATTCATGGAAAAAATGGCTTCCAGGTGAAGTTTCAAATTCCCCCAAAAAAAGAGACCCATTATAGAGCTCAGTGAGAGCTTTCCAATGGTGTTGGCGATTTGTCAGACAGAGCTACGGTTTTGTCACAATGGGTGACGGAAAAAAGTAATGTTTTTCCTTTAAAGGATTTTTTGCCTCCAAATACAATTCATTTGGATAGCTAGTTATGGAGAATTTGGAGAAGAGGAGAAGGCCCTAAATATTATGGAGATCGTAGCAGAAAAACCAACCATCAGAATTAGGTTCTGTGACTTTTAGGTAGATGAGGTTACTTGTCTAAGGATGGCCTTAATGCTTCTTGGAAGAATGGTTCTGATGAAGAATTAAGGTAATAAAGGAACACCTGAATGAACTACTAGAGAAGGTCTAGGATCATCCCTACCCATCAAGTATTACATGGGGACTGGATGGTAAATGTGGTATGTGATAGAGTAGAATATTTGAAAATATGGTATCAAACATCTATGGTATGCAATGTGTATATGGCTTGCCAGAGAGGGCGATAGGATAAACTATCCAGGGAATGAAAGGATAATCGATCATACCTAGTACGATGGGGTTTAGGCCAAGGCTTATGTTAATCAAGTGAGAATTGGGATAGGGGGGTCATCAATCCCCCAAGCATGGGATACTATCCCCAAGCATATGTGATGGAGGGGATTGATCTCATATGAGAAGGTGGGAATGATGCCCCCTAGAAGGAGGGGTTTGTGGGGATCCATTGTGTTCCAAGTGTTTGAATGAGGGATTCAAGCATCCTGGGCCAACTACCATGAGATCCTCCAAAGTATTATCAGGATATGAAGGGTTATGTGTGCCCCCCATTTTGTATGGATATCATTTGTTAGTGTGAAAATTCCTAGAAAGTGTACCAAAAATCCTCACTTTACTCACTAGGTGACAAGTGACCCTAACAACAAGTTGATGGTTGTTGTTGTTCTAGATCTGTAATACAAATGGAAAATCTGTAGTAAGGAAAAACAAGATACAAAAAATAGCAGCAAAATAATATCTAGAATAATAACCACATTTGAAAGACAATTTTAAATGAATAAATCTTTATTGATAACACCTCGTGAAGGAGATCTACAGATTGGTTTGTAAGTCCCCTTCTGTGGGATGGGTCCTTTGATATCCTTGGCGCTTCAGATATAGAATTCCCTCTCTCAATCGTGTGAAAAGCCCAAACAAAGTGAAGAACACAAATGGGAGCTCAAGAAAATGACGATAATGTTGATGATGATAATGATCATAGTGAGGAATGAATGAAAAACCCTCTTTATATAGCAAAGCATGGAGTTAATCTTGAAAATGGAGACTAATAAAATACTATTGATGAAATTCGGATCTAACTACTTGGAATACTCTATTATATTTATTGGAGAGGGAAAAGGAATTTAAAATGGCTAAATTCCTTTATTTAGAAAGAATTAACAAATAAAATGATTTATTAACTATTTCATCGGAAACAAGAAAGGTGTGACATCAGAATAATTATTAAATAGCGATTTAATAATTATTCTAATAACATAAATAAGGAAATTCAAATAAATAATGATTTATTTAAATATTCTCAAGGGATTTAGTCAAATGTGACAAGGAATAATTATTAAATAATGATTTAATAATAATTTTGTTGTACTGTACAACAACCCCCCATTTCATAAAATTTTTATACAAAATCATAATATGAAATGGGTCCCTTTTAAAATAAACTTAGATGTGTAAATAAATTGGTATTAACCCATCATAAGGAAAACCCTTATCAAAAGGCTTACTGTAAATGAAAAATTTTAAAAGCCTTTTGAATAGAAATAAAGCGTGGCTTTAAAATCTTATAAAATTCTTTGTTATTGTGATAAAGCAATTGCAAGATCGCATATTGCAATAACAAAGGAAGCATGTCCAAGGATACATTCATTCTTTCCAATCCGGAAAGCATATTGCAATCGGATATCGGAAAAGGTAAATGCCAAAACAACAATGTAATAGAGCCTCTCAATTTCTCTGATGCGATAAAGCGCATCGCCATCGGCAATCAGCTATAACAAGTCAACACATGATGGAAGACAGACTTGAATCCTCCGATGCGATAAAGCATATCATAATCGGTGATCGGTGAAATCACATTGGCACAGTAATAAAACCCGAATCCATTCCCCAATTGCAATACATTAATGAGGCGCATATATCGAGAACATATTTAAAAGGTTTGCATGCATTGTATGACCTTTCGATGATCAGAGATGTTTAAAACAAACATTAAAGCCTTTCCTTTAACATTACTGATCGCCAATTTGCGAATTATCACTGATTATCCATCAAAGAAATCTAAGCCACGCTTGAATGAATCATTTGGCATATAAATGACATGATGGACATTTAAAACCTCCTTTACCATGATTAACAGGTTAAAAGTCTAATCAATGAAGTAGTTAAGGGTAGATCTTTTCTTTAGATTTTATCCGTGGCAATCTTACTATAATCTATTATCACCTACTGATCGACGTAACTCTTTTCCATTATCATATTGATCTATAGTAGTGTTTCTTTGTATCACAGTTTTTCCAATCACTTGTGTAGAACTCCGCTGAAATCAGAAGTTTGAAACAAATGGGAAAGAAATCAAATAAATCTACAGTAGTGGCTCCTACAGTAGCAGTGCAGCCAGCCAAGGATCCTGGACCAAGCAAAAAGGGGTTAATCTCAGACACTACGTGCCTCGATCTTGGAAATACTAGCTGGGAGAGCATCTATAATCTAATAGAAGCAGAGGAGCCTGAGGAAATATCAAAAGAAGCCACAACTGACTCAAGTAACAAATCAGAAGCATCCCTCAAAGATTTAGCTTGTTCATATTTGCACAGAATAGCAGCATGAGAAAAAATCCTCCCATATACTGACGTAATGAGATGGGTGGTAGAGGAAATTTCAGTTTCAAACATAACATTTTGCACAGTTGACAGGAGGATATTTGGCTTCTTCTAGCCTGATGATCTAAGGAAAATGTATCACTTACCTAAGCCTGAAAAGCAGTACAACAAAGCCTTCCTTGAAAAAATTGCAAATGAAAACAAGTCAGAATCGACCTAAGTTAAGCAGTGGAGACATAATCCTGAGAAGCACAAACACGAATCATCAAGTAAGTACTCTGTGGACTTGTTGGCTTCTCCTTACTGTTATGCCAGGGCTATGATGTGTAGAATGTGGGGAATACATGACTATGCTAAGTTCACCACTGAAATGGTCCCTCTAATGGAGGCAGCAGTCGATAGTTATGTGATGGATTGGGCAAACATTTTGTTAGACAAATTAGCCACAACAATTCTCGAATTCAGATCAAATTCACGTAAAACTACCAGGACCATTCCCCCTTTTTATTACAGTGCTTATATTATGGATACTCTTTGTTTTAACTCTGAATATCTGGTAATCAGATGGAGATGGACTCCCCAAGACCCTAAGCCAATCTGTATTTATCATCAAATGTTATGGAAGGCTCACTACAAATATCATTTGTACAAAATTTGCAATGGTTTTATGTTGCCTATCTACTATGCTATTTTTGATAAGCCTACCCCCAAGATTTCTGAAGAAGTAGCAATCGACTTGACTACAGTAGCTAATTGGTTCGGAGAAGACAAATTCACTTATATAAGGCTTTTGGTAACCTTACAAAACCCCATTTCCTTCCCCTGTATGTGCCCGATAAGCTATTAGCTTGGGAATTGGATTACCAGATAACAACAAAAGGGACATCCAAAACCCTTAGAAATTCCAAGAAACATGTATGACCTACATTTCCTTTAAGATGATGTGTTTTCACTCTCCATGATTACAAACATGCAGAAAAGGAGATAGAAAAAATAAAAATGCTCAATCTTGCAACAATTCCCAACACACAATATGATCCAAGAAAAGTTGCCTATAATGTTCTTGAACAAGACAAACTTGCAAAGTTTGATCATGAAAAGGATGACTTTGATGACCTATTTTCCTTAACAGAATCATTATTTCAGTTAAAAACATTGGCCAGGATCAAGTATCAAGATGAAAGGCTAGAAGTGTTTAATAGGCTTAGAGAATAGAGGTTGCAAACTCTGCCTCTAGACTTATTAGCCATCACCCTAGCAATCTAGTCAAGTGAGCCTGAACAACAAACTATTGAGAAATCTACTGTTGTGGAAAAAATTCCTAAGAAAAGTAAAGCGCCAGAACATGAGAAAGAATAGGGAAAAGGTAGTGAACACATAGATATAGATACTCGGATTGATCCCAAGCTCCTTAAAGAATGGCAACAATTTGATTCCATTATAAGGAATCCTAAGAAATCACAGGGTTTTAGCACGCCCGAAGTGACAATTTGTCACAAGACAGCAACAAATACAGTTCCAACTAAAGGAACCAGCGGCCTACCCATAATTCAAGATGTGAAGATAATTCCTAAAGATCCATTGGATGAAATCGTTTTGCATATAGAATAAATGCCACCTTTAGATGTCTTCTACAGCCCTAAGCATAGGGCTGTAGTAAAAAGACAAAGGAAAAAGAGAAGAATTGATCAATCTTCCCTTTTACCTGCACAAACAGAGATGGCTAATGTGGTATGGAAAGAAGAATTCAATCCTTCCGAAGACCTCACAAAACTCTCTCAATATGCCGGGGCTTACTCGGCAACCACTATGGATAAAGCATCAGAAGTGAGAAATTTACTCAAGGAAAAAGACCAGACAATTGTTTCATTGGAGGCACAAGTATCTAAAAGACAACAGAGAATAGAGCAATTAGAACAATAGTTAGCAGCATAGCAACAAGTAAACAACCAATTAAATGAGCAATTGCTCAAGGAGAAGCAGAGGATAGACCAAAGTGCAGTACAGAAACAAAAGGAGTTATCCTTAGCATTGGCCAAGCTAAAGACAATGAATGAATAAATGAGCAAAAAAAAAGATGAGCAAATCACTCAACTATCACAACAGATAGAAAAGTTCAAGAGTTTTCCTCAACCAGCAGAGTTCAGGTCCGAAGCTCTCTAGATCAATAAGGCATTGATTAAATAGTTAAATTTACTATGTCATAATATTTCCCTTGTTGAGCCCCTATGTGAGATTTCTTCATCAATGATTGACAAATCAGTTGATGCAAGACAAAATTTGAAATAGGCCAATGATACATTAACAAACTTTCTTGCCTGGAAAGAAACCAGTGAAGGGCAAGCTGCAAATCTACCTAAAATTCTAGAATGACATAAGCAAATTCTTTTCTTAGAATGTCAATCAAAATTGATGAAAGCAGAAAGGGAAACTTCAAGATGTAGATCGACAACTAACAATTTGATTGAGTTAATTAATGATACTCTTTATCTTTCTAATCTAATTTCACAGTGCACTCCAGGTAAACTACCATCAGCCAAAGCATTGGAACAATGATGCAAACAGGATTTAGAACAGAAGGAGAGATTAATAGCAGGCATCTAAAGTTTAACTTGGGACACCTTTTGGTTCTTCCTAGTTAAACCATATAATCAAAGAGGAGCACTGACATTCTTAACCAATGTGATCGGTTACATGATTTCTGAAATTCATGATGCTACGTATTCAGCCCAACTGCATTCACATCTAAGTCACCCTCCAGAATTGCAACCAATGCTTGCTATCCGCCAGCTCAAGCCAAAGGATGATTGGCTGAAATAGTGAATCATTCTACCGACTGCAAGCAGGCCTATTTCCAGGAGATTTTCATGATTTGGTTATACCACCTAATAGCATTTTTATTTCATAATCAGTTAGCTTAGATAGTATTTATAGACCCTTTCATGTCTTTAGAAAGGGTCCTTAATTTTTATATAAAACTTGGATCAGGAAGTCACACTATTGTGCTTTCGATATATTTTTTTATGAACACTGGGCCTATATTCTGAATTTTAATGAAGAATACTTTGATGAGATATGTACTACTGCTTTTTGTGAGAGTATTTCTAAGTTAGAAGACAGAATCTGAATGTGATTGATATCGGGAGGGATCCAAAATACATATGGTACTATTATCTATGTCTTTGCTCCATTCTTTTATATGAATCAACATTTATTCAATCTTGCTATCATTGGATATATGTATGTGTCTTAACAGTAGTCCTTATACTTATCACTATTGAATGTTTAAGGAATGTTATTCTTTCAATCATATTTATGTCAATGATATATAAAGAATAGTGTAATAATGTTTTAATGATTACTTTGTTCAACTACTTGAACAAAGTAATTATCATATAAATGAATGTCTTTGTTTATCAATGGAGTCATCTATATTCCTATTTGTAGATAAATATCATCAAAAGCTACACTAAAGTGGCAATATCCGGGGATATATTAGTTGTTTATAATTTTTCATTGTAGAATAAATCATCCATCCATTATCATTAGCTAATAGAAAATCAACCACTTATCCATCCTATTTACAAATCATTGGGAAAGTGGTCCCATTATATCGAGTCGGAGCCACCATACCAAATGGAAAAGGATCTGCCTTTAAGGTCCAGACCGAGTGGTTTTCCCCAATGTTGATGCAACGATTTTCAAGGCTTCAACATTTTTGGCACTAGAAGGAGAGCATGAACTGTGAATGGTGAGTAAACCCAAACCTACCACCCATTCAGAGAGTAAATCTCCCTCCACCTCACCTCCAACCTCTCCTTTGCATGCTGGAACTCCAGTCTTCAAACGAGAAGAAGAGGAGACAACGACCACTGCTCAACCCCAACATATCCCAAAATAATTAACTCCAGAGTCTCCTGAAGTTGAGTCTCTTATCCATAAACTTCAAGGCTTTTCAATATCACCACAGAAATATGAGATGTCTCAAGGTAGTGAGACTTCGCAATTCATTCCACCTCACCACCTCACCAGACTTCAGAGTGGAAAGCTTGGTATTGAACCTACTGAGTTGTCTTTACCTAAAAGGAAAAGGGCAAGAAAAACAACTGAAGGATATGATAGTGAGACTATCTCACCATCATCCTC
>APFE030402703.1:76950-99869 GCA_000404065.3 Pinus taeda
ATTTGAGTTTTCTATCAAAAGGGGATTTAAATTGAAGTATTCTGTGAACTATTACCTTCAAGGTAATGGTTTAGCAGAATCCACCAATAAAAACGTATCAAAATCATTAAGAGAACTATCAAGCAGAATCATAAAAACTAGCATAAATCTTTGGTATTTGCACTATGGGCTGACCGAATAACATAGAAGGCCTCCATAGGCACTTCTCCATTTAATCTAGTGTATGGAAAGGAAGTTGTTATACCAGCAAACTTAGTACTTCCATCAATAGCGTTAGTGCAGATTATTGAAGAAAGTCCCTTATCTTCTATTCAACTAAGACATGATCAAATCCTGAAATTAGAAGAAGAAAGGGAGAAAGCCTGAATTATACATGCAAAACATCAGCAAATTATTAATTCATCTTTTGATGCAACTTCAACCGGCTCAAAACATTTACAAGTTGGTGATCTAGTTTTGAAGTGGGAGAAAGCCTATGAGGATAAAGGAAAACATACAAAGTTCTAGAAAATGTGGCTTGGACCATTCCAAATCAGTGAGAAGATAGGTCCTTATACATTTATATTGCAAGACCTATTAGGAAAGAGAGATTCTCTTCATGTCAACGGCCTTATCTTGAAAAAATTCTTCAATTGAGGAGGTAACCCTTTCTCCCTTTGTAAATATTCAATTTTCAACAGAATTTATGTGAATAACTTATTTTGTTTAAAAACCTAGGAAAATAAATTTGTGAAAAGCCTCCCATTGGTCTTTTCTATATTGAAAAAAGTTACTCAAAAGAAAATAGTTTTGATTTTTACTTTTAAGAAATGGAAGCCCTAAAAGAAAAGGAAATTCTAGGAAATTAGGTATAATTAGATTCTGAAAACCCCATTTTATTTTTGTGAAAACTTCTCAAAACTTAGAAATATTGTAAATCATTTTAAGGTTTTAAAAGCTTGAAAACAATTATTAATACAAAACAGAAACTGATTCAATCTTAGCATCTTCAACTCTCACCCTATCATCCATATTCTCTTAAGGACAAAATTGTTCATCACATCCATCAAAGTTTATAATTACTCAGAGAGTAATTCTAAAATATATTTGATATAAAAGATAAGAAGTCTTACTATAAGCCTGTTTATCATGATCATAGGAGAATACTTCAACTGACATTACCAATACTACATACCAAAACAGGGTAATGGTTTATAATTATAAGACAAGGGGTTTCATCACAAGCCAACTTGTTCAGTTAAATTACAACCAGTGAATGGCATTATGAATAGCTGGCCACCAAACCAAGACAATGGCTTTTTATCTTACAAAATAAGGGAAAAAACAATTAATACAAAAAATATGGAAACATATCTTTTGGATTCATTCTTTTTACTTATGCTATGAAATGGATGGACTAATGAATGGTCAAATGGTTAATAGGTAACCCTGTCGAGACTATAAACGTTTGCTCACAGTGGCTCTACCTATGACAAATGAGTCATTATAAAAGCTAATTTGGGAAAGTTTTTGTTTTATCATTATCAACCAATTAAGGTCTATTTAAAGCTTAGAATGTATTTAATTTTAAGAAAAGAAGAAAATAACAAAAATAGTTAACATTACTTTCAGAATCTATGATTATCTAGTTATATTGGATTTTCTCTATTAGTTAAGATTTTCAAATTAAGAAAGTTTAAGTATTATATTACTTTTTCAGAGTTAACTGTTTCTTCTAGTGAATCGCCAATTGTTGTGCTATACAACAACCCCCCATTTCATAAAATTTTTATACAAAATCATAATATGAAATGAGTCCCTTTTAAAATAAACTTAGATGTGTAAATAAATTGGTATTAACCCATCATAAGAAAAACCCTTATCAAAAGGCTTATTGTAAATGAAAAAATTTAAAAGCCTTTTGAATAGAAATTAAGCATGGCTTTAAAATATTATAAAATTATTCGTTATTGCGATAAAGCGATTGCAAGATCGCATATCACAATAAGAAAGGAAGCATGTCCAACGATACATTCATTCTTTCCTATCAGAAAAGCATATCGCAATCGGATATCAGAAAAGGTAAATGCCAAAGCAGCAATGTAATAGAGCCTCTCAATTTCTCCGATGTGATAAAGTGCATCGCCACCGGCAATCGGCTATAACAAGTCAACACATGATGGAAGGTAGACTTGAATCCTCTGATACGATAAAGCATATCGCAATCGGCAATCGGCGAAATCGAATTGACACAGTAATAAAACCTGAATCCATTCCCCGATTGTGATACATTAATGAGGCGCATATATTGAGAACATATTTAAAAGGTTTGCATGTATTGTATCACCTTTCGGTGATCGGAGATGTTTAAAACAAACATTAAAGCCTTTCCTTTCACGTTACCGATCGTCGATTTGCAAATTATCACTGATTATCCATCAGAGAAATCTAAGCCACGCTTGAATGAATCATTCGGCATATAAATGACATGATGGACATTTAAAACCTCCTTTACCATGATTGACAGGTTCAACAGCTAATCAATGAAGTAGTTAAGGGTAGACCTTTTCTTTATATTTTATCCACGACAATCTTACTATAATCTATTATCACGTGCTGATCGACGTAACCCTTTTCCATTATCATATTTATCTATAGTAGCATTTCTATGTATCACGATTTTTCCAATCGCTTGTGCAGAACTCCACTGAAATTGGAAATTTGAAACAAATGGGAAAGAAATCAAAGAAATCTGCAATAATGACTCCTACAGTAGTAGTGAAGCCAACCAAGGATCCTAGACCAAGCAAAAAGGGGTTAATCTCAGACACTACGTGCCACGGTCTTGGAAATACTAGTTGGGACAACATCTACAATCTAATAGAAGCAGAGGAGTCTGAGGAAATATTAGAAGAGGCCACAGTTGACTCAAGTAACAAATCAGAAGCATCCCTCAAAGATTTAGCTTGTTCATATTTGCACAGAATGGCAGCACGAGAAAAAATCCTCCCATATATTGACGTAGTGAGATGGGTGGTAGAGGAAATTCCAGTTTCGAACTGAACATTTTACACAGTTGATGGGAGGATATTTGGCTCATTCCAGCCTGATGATCTAAGGAAAATGTATCACTTACCTGAGCCTGAAAAGCGTTACAACAAAGCCTTCCTTGAAAAATTTGCAAATGAAAACGAGTCAGAATCGGCCCCGATTAACTAGTGGAGACATAATCCTGAGAAACACAAACATGAATCATCAAGTAAGTACTATGTCGACTCATTGGCTTCTCCTTACTGTTATGCTAGGGCTATGATGTGTAGAATGTGGGGAATACATGACTCTGCTAATTTCACCACTGAAATGGTCCCTCTAATGGAGGCAGCAGTCGATAGTTATGTGATGCATTGGGCAAACATTTTATCCGACAAATTAGCCAGAGCAATTCTCGAATTCAGATCAAATTCACGTAAAACTACTAGGACCATTCCCCCTTTTTATTACAGTGCTTATACTATGGATACTCTTTATTTTAACTGAATATCTGGTACTCGGATGGAGATGGACTCCCAAAAACCCTAAGCCAATCCATATTTATCATCAAATGTTATGGAAGGCTCACTACAAAGATCATTTGTACAAAATTTGCAATGGTTTTATGTTGCCTGTCTACTATGCTATTTTTTATAAGCCTGCCCCTAGGATTTCCGAAGAAGTAGGGGTCGACTTGACTGTAGTAGCTAATTGATTCGGAGAAGACAAATTCACTTATGTAAGGCCTTTTCGTAGCCATACAAAACCCCATGTCCTTCCCCTATATGTGCCCGATAAGCTATTAGCTCTAGAATTGGCCTACCAGATAACAATAGAAGGGACATCCAAAACCCTTAGAAATTCCAAGAAACAGGTATGGCCTACATTTCCTTTAAGATGCGGTGTTTTCACTCTCCATGATTAAAAAAATGCAGAAAAGGAGACAAAAAAAAAAAATGCTCAATCTTTCAACAATTCCGAACGAACAATATGATCCAAGAAAAGTTGCCTATAATGTTCTTGAACAAGCTAAACTTGCAAAGTTTTATCATGAAAAGGATGACTTTAGTGACCTATTTTCCTCGACAGAATCATTATTTCAGGTAAAAACATTGGCCAGCGTCAAGTATCAAGATGAAGGGCTGGAAGTGTTTAATAGGCTTAGAGAAAAGAGGTTGAAAACTCTACCTTTAGACTTATTAGCCACCACCTCAACAATCCAGTCAAGTGAGCCTGAACAACAAACTGTTGACAAATCTCCTGCTGTGGAAAAAATTCCTGAGAAAGGTAAAGTGCCAGAAGAGGAGAAAGAATAGGAGAAAGAATAGGGAAAAGGTAGTGAACACATAGACGTAGATACTCGGATTGATCCCAAGCTCCTTAAAGAATGGCAATAGTTCGATTCCATTATAAGCAATCCTGAGAATTCACAAGCTTTTAGCACGCCCGAAGTGACAATTGATCACAAGACAACAATAAATACGGTTCCAACTGAAGGAACCAATGGCCTACCCATAAGTCAAGATGTGGTGATAATTCCTAAAGATCCATCGAATGAAATCATTTTGCATATAGAAGAAATACCACTTTTAGATGTCTTCTACAGCCCTAAGCATAGGGTTGTAGTAAAAAGACAAAGGAAGAAGAGAAAGATTGATCACTCTTCCCTTTTACCTACATAAACAGAGATGGCCAATGTGTTATGGAAAGAAGAATTCAATCCTTCCGAAGACCTCACAAAACTCTCTTAATATGTTGGGGCTTACTCGGCAGCCACTATGGATAAAGCATCAAAAGTGAGCAATTTACTCAAGGAAAAAGACCAGACAATTGCCTTATTGCAGGCACAAGCATCCGGAAGACAATAGAGAATAGAGCAATTAGAAAAGCAGTGAGAAGCACAACAACAAATAAACAACCAACTAAATGAGCGATTACTCAAGGAGAAGTAGAGGATAGACCAAAGTGCTGTACAGAAACAAAAGGAGTTATCCTTAGCATTGGCAAAGCTAAAGACAATGAATGAAAAAATGAGCAAAACAAAAGATCAGCAAATCGCTCAGCTATCAAAACAGATGAAAATGTTCAAGAGTTTTCCTCAACCAGCAAATTTCAGGTCCGAAGCTCTCCAGATCAATAAGGCATTGATTAAACAATTAAATTTACTATATAATATTTCCCTTGCTGAGCCCCACTGTGAGATTTCTTCATCAATGATTGACAAATCAGTTGATGCAAGACAGAATTTGGAACAGGCCAATGAGACATTAACAAACTTTCTTGCCTGGAAAGAAACCAGCGAAGGGCAAGCTGCAAATCTGCCTAAAATTCTAGAATCACACAAGGAATTCTTTTCTTAGAATGGCAATCACAATTGATGAAAGAAGAAAGGGAAACTTCAAGATGTAGATCGGCAACCGGTAATTTGATTGAGTTAATTAATGATATTTTTATCTATCTAATCTAATTTCACAATGCTCTCCCGTAAACTACCATCAGCCAAAGCATTGGAACAATCATGCAAATAGGATTTAGAACAGAAAAAGAGATTAATAGCAGGCATCCAAAGTTTAACTTGGGACACTTTTTGGTTCTTCCTAGTTAAACCATATAGTCAAAGAGCAGCACTGAAATGCTTAACTAATGTGATCGGTTACATGATTTCCGAAATTCATGATGCTACGTATTCAGCCCAACTACATTCACGTCTGAGTAACCCTCCAGAATTGCAACCAGTGCTTGTTATCTGCTAGCTCAAGCCAAAGTATGATCGGCCAAAACAGTGAATCATTCTACCGTCTGCAAGCAGGCCTATTTCAAGGAGATTTTCATGATTTGGTTATACCACCTAATAGAATTTTTATTTCATAATCAGTTAGCTTAGATAGTATTTATAGACCATTTCATGTCTTTAGAAAGGGTCCTGATTTTTTATATAAAACTTGGATCAGGAAGTCACACTATTGTGCTTCTGATATATTTTTTTATGAAGACTAGGCCTATATTATGAATTTTAATGAAGATTACTTTGATGAGATATGCACTACTACTTTTTGTGAGAGTATTTCTAAGTTAAAAGATGGAATCTGAATGCGATTGATATTGGGAGGGATCCAAATTACATATGGTACTATTATCTATGTCTTTGCTCCATTCTTTTATATGAATCAACATTTATTCAATCTTTCTATCATTGGATATATGTATGTGTTTTAACAACAGTCCTTATACTTATCACTATTGAATGTTTAAGGAATTTTATTCTTTCAATCATATTTATGTCAATGATATATGAAGAATAGTGTAATAATGTTTTAATGATTACTTTGTTCAACTATTTCAACAAAGTAATTATCATATAAATGAATGTAATTATTTACCAATGGAGTCATCTATATGCCTATTTGTAGATAAAGATCATCAAAAGTTGCACTAAAGTGGCAATATCCCGGGATAGATTAGTTGTTTATAATTCTGCAATGTAGAATAAATCATCCATCCATTATCATTAGCTAATATAAAATCAACCACTTATCCATCCTATTTACAAATCATTGGGAAACGGGTCCCATTATATCCAGTCAGAGCCACCATACCAAATGGAAAAGGAGTCGCCTTTAAGGTCCAGACTGGGTGGTTTTCCTTGATGTTGATGCAGCGATTTTCGAGGCTTCAACAAATTCCTAGATAAAAATCAATAAATAATTATTTATCTAGTTATTCTCATGGGGTTTTTTATTTAAGTCAGAAAATAATTTAATAAAAGTGGTTTACTAAATTATTTTCCATAGTGAAAGTGATTTTACTATGGTAAAATTAAATCTACATGGTGTATTTTGATTCACCTAGTTATAAATGGCTAGGTGATCATTTTTGGTGATAACAACCATGTCATGGGAGTGATTGAGGCTCTAGGTCAATAAAATGTAAGTTTCCTCAGGGATTGGCCACTTGTAAAGGTTGGTTGGCTCCTGGAGGTTTTGTAGCCTATGTAGAAGATCAAATTGGTTGTGTTGTGTTGGTTCCACTTCCTTAATTGTACATAGGTAGTTGAATAAGATCATTATAGCCTCTCATGACATGTTTACCCCAATAGGTTGGTTAACATGGGTAAATGTGGGAGGAGGGTGGTTTCACAGTATTATTAGAGAATGGTTCACTACTTGGATTGGATGGGTAGAATGTGTTTGTCATTCATACATGTCGGTTACATATGTGTTATTTATGCTTGTGGTGTATTTTCTTGTTGTGTATGTATGGTGGTGGTCATTGTCACAATTGTGTTTCCAAGTAGGAGTTGATGATGTTGTTGTCAGGATTCTTTAGTCATGAATGCATGTCAATTGTATATGCCTTTTCTATGCATGTCAATGTCTATGTGTTGTTATGCATGTTGTTTCATGGTTATAGTTATTGATGTATAGTAGGTAAGGGATCCATTGTCATGGTCAATTTTATGGTCTTATGTGATGCTACTGACATGCTATGATGCTAATGTGATGGATGAGATAGAGCAGGAGATGCAAATCATCAAAGCGAGGTTGCAGCACTAACCGTTGGGGTAAGAGAAGATCATCATACATGTTTGTATGATGGGTATGCAGGTATGTTGGTCAATGGGTGTTATAAGCATTAGGGTTAAGCACATGTTTGTTAGTGAATCTATGGTTTTTGTGTGTACATGTATCAAAGATGTTGGTTAATCAATATGTTCATATGTACATGCATTGGTTAGTAATGAAGGATAGTAACTTGTTCTTATATTCATTATGGTCATTGGAACTAAGATCTTGATGTTATATGTATCATGCTAATTTGGATTGGCCTATGCATATGGGTAGGGTTATGACATTCAGGTATGGGCGACCTAATTATGATAGTTTGTTGTACTAATGTAGACTGATTGTGCATATGTTATTGTTATGCTTGAATGAAAATTGTTTATGATTTTATGATGTGAGATTGTTACCTAATTATTGTTGTGGATATCATGAACTTGTTTATGTTTTAGTTGATATATTGTGAAGTTATATCATGCTAATCTAGGTTGATTGTGCATATAAGATAGACTCCCTTGAGATATATTAAGGTATGAGTTTTGTTATGTTGTCTACTTGGTGCTTGAATGTTTGATTATGTCTTCTATTTACTCTATGAGTGTTTGGTGTCTATTATGTCATCTATATGTTGTCTGAATGTTTGATTAATTGCATGATATCATTGTGTGTATATAACATTGAATGAAGAAATGATCTTGTTTTAAGATGGTTGTACTAATACATATGTTTTGAGACAACTGATATGTAATTGAGTGTAAGTAGGTGATAATTGTAGCATTATGTATTATGACTGATAAATGTGAATTTATTGTTGATTATGACATGGTTGTTATACTTGGTAAAGGTTGATTTCAAATTAATATATATGTTATCTTGATCTTTGGGATTTATATGTGTGAACAGTTGCGGGAACCATGCTTGGTATTAGCATGACAAGGTAATAGTTGATTTTTTTAGATAACTAATCATTGGTTTCAAGTTATAGCTAGATTTTTCAAGGGAATTGGAGTCCCTTGAGATATGATACAGATGTGTTCAGCTACAAGGAAGCGTGCTTGGAACAACATGGTAAGGTAACTGGAATAATGTTATGTTTATTTATGCACTAACAATTATGTGTTTATGGAAGTATGACGCATGGAATTGCATGGAAAAGACACTTCCATGAAATATTGAAAAGGATCGAGTTGAGATTTCCCTTGGAATCATTGGGAACCCATGGGGATTGAGTCATCGTTTTGTTGCTAGTTTTGTGCTTTCTATGCCTTGTGATTTGTTTGTGCTTGAATTGCAGTTTTATTTATATTTGTTGCATGACCATGCCACTTTGTTTATGGTGTCGTATTGCTATTGTTATTTCTTGGTTTTTTTCTTGTTTGTCTCTTATTATTGCCTTTTATGTTTGAGGGTCTTGGGAACTTGTTGGGTAAAGAGAAAAGTTAGTGGAGCTTGGGGAGAGCTGAATGAAATCTAGCAGGTAATGTAAGACTCAGATGAACTTGGTGCATGTATAAGGGAAACTAAAGGAAAGAGTATGATAGTGGACTGAATTGGATGGGACAATTGGGATAAATAGACAAGGGCATAACAATCATGTGAAAGGTTGTAGGAAAGGTAAAGTAAATGGAATTGAGGCGTCAAATGCCCTGGCTATGTTGGGAATTGTTGTTCTCAATGTTGTGCATGGATAAAGAGAGTTTTGTTAACCTTAACCTTATGATATCTGGTAATTATGTTGTGATCATGATTATGCTAATTTTTATGTGTATATATGTGTGTGCATGTATGTATGTTGTTTTCTGGTAGGGTTGACAGGGATCATGATTGTTTTATGCTAATTTTTATATCTATATATATGTATTTATATATGTTTCTATCTAATACAGTCATTAGGAAGCATTCTTATGGAGGAATGATTGTATACGTAGGTGAATGCCATGACAAGGTTCCTAGTTTATGAGGAATCCAGTGGGAAGAGTAACCTTGGTAGGTCTACAAGGTCAGTATCATGTGGATATGAATTGATATTATATTCTTATACTATACCTATGTTATGGATAGGTAATTCTAAGGATAAATATGCGAATGGAAGTAGTATGATCGGTGGCATGCTAGAACATGCATGAATAGTGGAAAGACACTAGAGACAAGGTTGCTTGGTAGAGTCAGTTTGTGGTCTTTGGATGTATAGTAATATTTTTGTATATATGTTGTACATGTTGCACTTATGATGTTGCATGCATACAGTGTTGTGTGTATAGGGTGTTGTGTATATGTTTTTTATGCAATGTTATGTGTAGATGGTGTTGTGTACACGTTTTTCATGAAATGTTGTGTATAGATGATGTTGTGAGCATGTTGGATATGTGGTGCTATGTACATATGGTGTTCCACACATGTTGGATATGTGGTGCTATGTACATATGGTGTTGCACACATGTTGGATATGTGATGTTATTTACATATGGTACTTTGTGCATGTTGCATAGGCGATGTTGTGTACATATGTTGTGGTTTGCATGTTGTACATATGGTACTATGTCCATGTGGTGTTGTGTGTATGATTGTACAAGTGGTGATGTGTGCATGTGATGTCGTGTACATGTTGTGCATGAGGTGTTTTGTGTAGGTGTTGTTGTGTACATGTCATGCATGTGGCCTTGTGTACATGTGGCGCTATGTACATGTTGTGCATGTGGTGTTGTGTACATGTCATGCATCTGGTGTTGTGTATATATTGTGTTGTGTACACGTTGTGCAAGTGGTGCTATGTACATGTGGCGTTGTATACATGTGGTGTTGTGTACATGTTGTATAGGTGGTGTTGTGTAGAGGTGGTACTATGTACATGTTGTACATGTCGTATTGTGTGCATGTCATACATGGTATGTTGTGCACATGTGGTATTGTGTGCATTATACATGTTATTCTGTGTACGTGTGGTACCGTGTATGTGCATTGCGTAGCCGTGGTATCGTGACATTTGTATTCGTTGTGTTGTATTCTATGTTCATATATATATCTTGTTGTGTTTTACACTGGATGTAGGTGTATCTATTGTGTTGTGTCATACACTAGGTGTAGGTGTAGGTGTTGTGTCATTCACCAGATGCAGGTGTATGTGCTATGTTGTACCTTGGGTGTATGTGTTGTGTCGTTCGTCAGATGTAGGTGCATGCATTGTATGGTGTTGTATTGCATGTGTGGTTGTACGTGTGTGATGCACACTATGTGCATATGTACATGGTTGAAGAGAAGGCACTGGGTGTTTGTCGAATTTGGAAACCGATACAGTGTGGACCGAATAAAGGATAAGTATCAATTTTTTATTTCATTTTTAATTATGGATGTGATCTATGATTCTGGTTTATGATGATAACAAGTGATGTATGAATCTGATTTATGATAGTTATTTGTGATATATGATTTTGATTATGATGGTTGCGTTTTAGGTAACAAAATGTGATCTGCTTATACGTGATGATTTGATTAAACATCTAGTTTGACTTGTTGTGACAGGAAGTGAACATAATTGCAAGTGTACCTTATTGATGAGCCACCAATGACATATGAAATAAATTATTTCAATATATTTTGAGTCTAATGGAAATTATGTGTTTGGTATAGGAAAGCGCGAAATGCCAAGTTGGGTGGTTAAAATTGACTACAAGAGTAGTAGCAACAACAAAAGGAATTGGAAAATGCAACAATATGTTGGTAAAGCACTTCAAGAGTAGGGTCATTGTGCGACACTGGTACCTAATAGTTTCCATTGGTTTCCATGAACATGCTTTGACCGGTATGATGGTTTTGAGGAATGCCTTGGTTTTTGGACCTTCCAATGTGAGGAAACCTTGCCAAGGGATGGGTTTCCCAAGGGACTATGTAGCAGAGAAGGGGATGCCCACAGAACTTGGAATGTGTGTGAATGCATGGAAGGGAGTGACTGGATTTCCCGGGGGACTGTGTCACAAAGAAGGAAAGGTTGAGGATGGATTTTTTTTGGGTCATTAGAATTTCCAGATGAAATTAGATGCAGATTGGGAGTGTTCCCTGGAACAATGAGTCAGTAATTTTTCACTGAGAGGAAAAGTGGCACAAGATTGTAGAGCTAGATATTGGATGCATATTTGATTTTCATAGTGGATTATGGACTTCCTGGGAAGGAGGTGAATCATTGTATTACTTTGAGGGTGGAGGTGTGAGCCTTTGGATTCCCTTGTTGTTGATGCAGGCATTATATCCTTTTATTTGTTGGTTGAGTAAATGTGCATATGTGTAAATGTGTATATTATTGTAAATATTGTATTGAGTTAGATTTGTAAAGCTCCATAGACAATATGATTATTTTCTGGTTGAAACAAATGTGCTTGAGTATGTATGTGGTTGTTATTCTAAATATCATAATGAGTTGTGTTATAAAGCTCCAATAAGTAGTATGTGGTTATGTTTTCAACGTGATGTCATTGTAAATACTACAACAAGCTATGTTATAAATATCCATAGCCAGTATGTTTTGTTTTTAGTGGTTTTCTAGTTTGTGGGTGTCATTGAACACCAAGGACGGTGTTCCCATAAGGGGGATGATTCTGTAACAACCCTCATTAAAAATCTATGTAAAAAGAAATAACACTAAGGTCATGAGACACGCATCCCAAGTTGAATGGTGGGAAAAACATACTAGTGGGGTGTCACTTTTGGTTTATTATGGCTAAGGAAATTGGAAAAGGAAATGGCAAAGACTTTGGAAAGGCTAGAGGCATTATTTGGAATTTATTTATGAAAATAATGGAAAAGAGGAGAAAAGGAAGGTGAAATGTCATAGGTTGCATGTGAGGAGGAAAATGAAGAAAATAGAAGCATGATTGATAAAAAGGCTTTTGAGGATCAGTTCATAGAATTTTGTTAGTTCTCTTTTGGAGCTCTCATTTTCTACTCTCTCTCTCTCATACTCTTGGTTACTTAGAATTTTCTTGGAGCACTCTAGGAGGAGTCCGACGTACATGGGATTTTGAGCAAGAAGGAAAGGAAAAGTAGGAAAGCACAAGAGGACATCGAGATCAACAACTACAACAAAATATCTTGCAACTATCGAGTTTCCTATATGATTTCCTTTCCAGTTATGTATGCATGGTATATGCATGTGATAATTTGGTTATGATCTATCATTGGCATAGAGGAATGCCTGGATTGATGGTGTATTTTCTTAGGCTTTCCATTTCCTAGATAGCCATGGTGTTGTGGGTTCTAATATTGTTTTCTAGTTGGTTCTCATATTCCTTTGGTTTTGGGTTGAGTTATTAGTTCTTGGAGCCTTGGTTGGGAAAATGATCTGGAGCCCTGTAATAGGTTGGGTTGAGTTACTAGTCTTGGAGCCTTGGTTGGATGAACGCTCTGGATCCCTTGGTGGGTTGAGTTACTAGTCCTTGAGCCTCGGTTGGAGAAACACTCTAGAGCTCGACAATATCTATGGGTTGACTTACGGGTCCTAGAAGTCTTGATTGGAACAAACACTTTGGAGCCTTGGAAAACATGGATGGAGACAAATCTGGTGATGGTTAGTGAGGTATAACTATGAGGTGGAATCATTGGTTCAGAGTTGAATTGGGTTGGCCTATGAAGCCCTGGTTTGGTTTTTTATTATTTGTTCCATGATATCCCACATTCATGCTTGGAATATGGCATGGGGGTGACTAGCTGAAAGAGAGATTTGGTTCCATCCAGTCTATGGTTAGGTTGTTGTTGGAAGCCTTAGACCTAGTTGCATTTTTCATATCTTAATATGAGCTTCTTTCCTCATGTATTCGATGGGTAAATAAAATTTTTTATATGTGGTTTTTATCATTGTTATATCCTTGTTATTTCTGTTGGTTATAGGCTAGCTATGAGCATGTTTTATGACAATGATGATGTATGGCTCTTGTTTGGTCTTTACTTACTAAGGTAAGTTAAGCTCATAATTCTTTTATCAACCCAGGAAAGTACACTTATAGGTGCTCACCTAAAGTATATAGATCTCGAAGGATCTAAGCTTCTAGTGATAGCCTACTGAATGAAATTAACAATGCTCCCTTACAAGAGATCCTTCATTTTCTTTTCAATCACTCAAGCATCAATATAGATAAAACAAATGTTATGAAATTTTGATTGCCTAAGTAACAGAAATAGAGTATTGATGACTAATTAAAATCCCACATTCCCTTACAAGAGTATTTCTCAATAGAATTTTCTTCAATCATAACAATCCAAAGTAATTTCAATAGAAAATTAAATTAGACAGTGAATAAGATTAATAAAGTTGCAAACGAAAAACAGTTGAATCTTTTAGAAGAATCATCTATCAAACTGAAAATTGAATTTAACAACTACAATCTAAATCTCTTGCAAATAAAACCAGAACTATCTTCCAAATCAAAACCAATAAGCAAGTATGGAAATTGTATGATAGCAAGCATGTATATCAATTTCAAGATCAGAATTGGTTGAATCCCTTTACAGAAAAAATTTCACAACGAATGCAAGCCTTTCAATTGATAACTTTAATAATCATAGCCTTTACTTCTGCACATAAAATAACTTCTAATTTCCAAATTCAAATATGCAACTAGTAAGAAAACTTAATAAAAACAAAGTGTACCAACATAGTGATGAGGGCCCTTCAACAGTTGACAAGCACACTATAAAACGATTTAGAAGAGTGTAACTACTGGATCTTCAGACATAAACTTTCTGATGAAGTATGTATTAAGTCTAGAATAAAAAATGCACAAATTGTCTTTTCATATGTTCACAATCTAGCTCTAAAACATAGTCTTCTCTCATAGGTTATTTATCATGAATCCTATAACAAAAGAAGCTATTCCTCCTCCCTATTATCCTAATAGAATTCTATTAATTACATCTAAGAAGCTCGAAATTGAATCAACTCCTTCATTTATGCAAAATTTCTCAAAATAGAAATTATTCTCTTCACAAAATCTAGAAAACTTGTTGAAGTGGCTGGGTTTGACCAGTGTTGACCAGACACTTGTTTTCTTCAAAACTAAAAGTGGATAGGTGATCCACCATTTGTGTACATTTTACTTCATGCCCACAGTCTTCAAATTCACTCACCTATTGTGCAACATCTCAAACAATGGAGCATTTACAGGAAGTCACAACTTCTAGTAATTTTCTGAAAAATGTCATTTTTAACATAATAATTTCAAAAATTAATTCCAAGCTAAAAATAATGATAATGACATCATATCATTTAGTTTATAAGGATTATTGCTAGAATATGAAGGTTAAATGGTAAAAAATGATAGTCAAAGGAGAATTTTAAGTGGAATTAACAGTCATAATTTGATACCAACATTACCCCAAACTCAGGATTTTGCGTGCCCTCATGCAAATAAATTCTAACCTATCAAATTCTGAATTCTGCCTCTACCTCTGCCTCTGCTTCTACTTTTTCTACCTGAAGTAAACCGTTAATGTTCATTTGGGCTTCATACTCTGTTTTCAGGATTTTATACTTGGTTTTAATTGCTTTCGTTTTCTTGTAAAATTTGTAGGCCTTCCTACAAATTTTCATTTTATAAGCTGTGAGTTTCTTAACCTTCTTTTTCAATTTCTCATTCTCAACCTGAAACTTCTTGCTTTGTATTTTGAGTGTCTAATTTTCTCTTTTTACTACTCTTTCCAAAACTTCTGACTCCATAAGATGTTGTTGTAGTTTCTCAACTTTCCTTTACAGTTCTCTTTTCTTTTTACCTAAGACCTTCTGTTCATGTTGCTATTTTTCCTTGTCTTTACTTTCCAATTGATCTAGAATTGATCTAAGATAATTAATAAGGTATGATAGACTCATGTCCATGGATGTGCCTATGTTATTTTATGCAACGGATTGATAAGATTGCAAAATACATAGGCAATGAAGCAGTTAAAGAAAACATAACAGGCAAACATCTAAACACAACAAGTTTAATAAGGAGTTCACCCAATATTCCCGTGCTATGTCTCCTGGTCTAGATTTCAGTGGTGGCCTCTCTATTATGTTTTCAAGCAGAGTTTTTACAACAGTGAGCACAATTTGAGTCTCACACAACGAATATAAATCAACAATTTTTGTACTTGGATCACCAAGTCTTTGGAGTACATAGACTCTCCTTACTGACTCTTGACATCTATTGGTCAGAATAGTATGAGCCCAATCTGAGACTCTTACATGATAGGCATTACAAAGGAGTGCGCTTAAACCTCTCAAGCCTTCTCTAGAGTGCACAGACTCTCTGACTTTCTCTGTCTCTGTCTTAATCCTAGCTCGATGCTGCCTTTGCTTCTGTAGGTCAGCTCAGCTTCTTCTCTCTTCTTTTGGCTTACTGCCTACTTCTCTTGCTTTCTTCTCTCTCTGTCAGTTTGTGGCTTTAAAGCCAATATGCTTCCTCACTATTCATTTCTACTTCCCGACTTTCTGGTTCCCCTGCCTCTGTCTGTTTGAATTCCTCTGTCCTACGTAATCAGTCAGCGTATAATGCCTCATGGGGAGGTGAACACCTATTTCATAACAGATGAGTGTCAGTTCTCTTGGACATATTTGAAACGATTGTTTTTTTCCGCTACTCCAAGAATTCCCACGAAACACGACCTTCTGCCAACGCATCATCCATATCAGACTTCAAACCCTATGTAATCTTGCATTGTAACCTTGTCAAACCCTGTCATCCAACGGAATGTATCTCTGCCGTTGATCTGGAGGCCCTAGATCCTATAGTCATCGTTCATATCGGGCGACTGAGTAGCATGGTGTTTACTCATCCGATGTGAGCGGTTCTCTGTCTCTTCCCCAAGACGTGTGGCAATCGTTGTATGGCATCGAGCGAAACTTGGTCAAAACCGCTTACTGCTCGAAGCGCATCTGATATTCTGCTAGTTTTTTGGAATCCCGCTCCGACAAAATTGAAAGAATATTTCCCATGTTTTATAATTATTTCGGGTCCAGGGTGCTCAGGGCTTCTCTTCACTAAGAGGTTTGCCCTACGATATGCAATTAGCGACTTCATTGAGAGGTTTTCCCTTCACTAATCGCATATCAGAAACTACCTCCATTGCTTAAAATTATCCCTGCATTTGCTGGTTGGTGTTAGCGTGTGTTACCATGGTCCGCCGCTCTGTGCGCTAGATCGACGACCCTCATTGATCTGCACTGATCACCATTGCAACTGTCTGAGGATTCCCTCCGATATCTTGATATTTATAATACTTTGAATCTTTGGCATGACTTTTAAAGAGTTCATGAAAACTTATAGAGTGTTCTAGGATCCATTTGGATCACACCTTCCCACTGAAAAAGCTTTTGGACCACCAAAAGTTGGTTTTTAAGCATCAGTCAAGTGAGGATATAGATTCCTCGCTTGCCAAATTTCTATCCATCTTGCACTACTTGGTTTTAACCTTTGAGTCCAATTTTGAGGTACTCAACATCCCCTGTACGCGTAATTCTCACCTTCTTGTCCAAAACTGTATCTTTCTGCAATTCATTGAGATATTCCGGCAACAGATCATCAATAGAAGAAAATTGACTCTACCCTTCCAGATCTTCAATTAATGAAGGTTCAAATAGTCTCAAGCTTTTTGTAATAACTACTGAATAGATGTGCACGTAAGCTATAAAATCAAGGCGAAAAACATTCTCACCAATTTTCTCAAGTATCTTGAAAGGTTCATACCTTATTAGCTTTAGCTTCTTACCTTCACCTTGCATTTTGTCTTTGCTGATATACAACCAGACTTGATCACCAACTTGGAAACTATGCTCAATCTGATGCTTATCATGCCTTGCCTTATACTTGGCTTGGCTCTTTTCCAGTTGTTCCTATACTGCCTGGTGAATTTCTTGGATTTGTTCAATGAACTTGGTTGCCTTGTCCACATCACTGTGTCCATCAAGCGCTATATCTTTACAAAAGACAAAATCCAAGGGAGGCCTTGGCATGAAACAAAAACAAGTCTCAAAAGGAGATCTCTGTGTAGAAGAATGTTTAGCCTAGTTTTAAGCATGTTGCATATAACACAAATGTTCATCCCAAAGCTTGGGATGCTTGCTACAATAGTGTCTGAGCAACTGGATCACTGTTTGGTTGACTACTTCTATTTGGCCATCTATTTGTGGATGAAAGGTTGTGCTCTTCTTCAGTCTAGTGTCCATCAATTCCCATAGACTTGACCAAAATTTCCTAGCAAATTAGGAATCTCGATCAGATACAATGGAAGTGGGTAATCCAAAATGAACCCATACATGCTGAAAGAACAAGTTTGTTGTTTGTTCAACTATAATCTGTTTGTCACAGGGTATTAAAATAGACATTTTGTTGAACCTATCCACAATAACATATAAATAGTCATGACCTTTTCTAGATTTAGGCAGTCCCCCAACAAAGTCCACGGAAACAGTCTCCCAAGGATGAGAAGGAACTGGTAGTGGAGTGTACAAGCCTAGTTTTCTATTGCTGGGATTGCTTTTAGCACACATGGTACACCCTCTTACATATCTACAATCTGTTTCATTCATTTTTGTCAAATAACAAAATCTCTACAGCTGTGAAACTATTTTACTTACCCCAAAGTGACCTAATATTAGAGAAGTGTGTGCTTCTCGAATTATCTTTACTCTTTCGGTTTGAGGAATGCATAACTTTCCAAAATTATACAAGAGTTGGTCCTTAACATGATAATCCAATTCTTATACTTGTTTTCCATGACTTAAAGTTGCATATACATCTTTAAAATCTATATCTTGAGGATACTGTTCAATGTAGCTTTCATGCAATACTGAGTTATGCTTAAGTATAGTAGATGGATTTATGATTGGTCTGGACAACATATCTACAACTTTATTGTGTATGCCTTTCTTATATCTGATGAATAGATGAAACTGTTGTAGAAAACCCATCCACCTATAGTGTCTTGATTGCTGCAACTTAGTTTGTGAGTGTAAATATTGAAGTGGTTGATGATCAGTGTGTATAACTATCTCTTTGCCCATTAGATAATGTTTCCACTTTTTCACACTCTATACTAATGCATACAATTGTTTATCATATGTGGGATAATTAACTACTGCAGAACTAAATGTCTCAGATTGATAACATATGGGTTTACCATGCTACATTAACATTGCTCCCATGGCATAGTCATTGGCATCCATTTCAATCTCAAAGGGTCTTTGAAGATCGGGTAGTGCTAGTACTAGTGTTGTACTAATATTTTATTTTAAGGTGTCAAAGGCGTTTTGCTATTTGCCTCCCCACTGAAACACCTTGTTCAATCATGTTAAAGCATGTAAGGGAGCTGCAATCAAGGTAACGTTAGCAATAAATTTTCTCCAATACTGTGCTGCTCCTAGGAGGCTTCTAACTTCTGTAGAAGATTTGGGTTTAAGCTAGTTTACAATGACTGCAACCTTAGAGGGATCTATCCTCAATTCACCACCCCCTACAATATGACCCAAATAATTCAAAGATGTTTTGCCAAATTCACATTTTCATAGCTTAACATAAAGATTTTTTCTTTTCAAAACATCTAGAGTTCGCTTTACATGCTTCAACTGTTCTTCCAATGTTTTACTTGTTGGGTTGTGTTATATTCTTTCCGCGACTAACCTACATAGTGAACTGGGGGGTTAGAGGAGGGGTGGAGCCCCCCTGTCTGGGGGGTTTGAGGGGGGCGGGTAGCCCCCCTCTATGGGGTTTGGGGCAGCGCCCCGAGAAAAAAAATTTTGGACCCTATATTAGGTTGGGCGAACCTACCTATGGTTTTCGGTCCATGCTTTTGGACGCGATGGTTTTCGGTCCATGGTATTGGATGCTTCGGCATGTATAAATATGTATTGTAACATTGAAAGGAATATAATGAAAATCCAAGCTGGTAGTCTCGGTTTTGAGATCCAGTGGGAAATCTCTGTGTATATGTGTTTTATGTGTTATGCTCTCGCATTTTTATTTTTCCTGTGATTTAGAATTCGTATGCAGGTAATTTCTGTACGGGGTTAAAACCTACATTTGGTATCAGAGCTGTTTTGGCTTCAAGGGGACGCCTTTGTTGCTGAGGGGTTTCGCTCGGGCCTGTGGTAGACCCTGTTCAGTGGGAGATATGCGAGATCGATTCTGGTGGTGAAAGAAGATGGCGAGCAGCGGAAAGATAGAGATTGAGAAGTTCAATGGTCAGAGTTTTGAGTTGTGGAAACTCAAGATGGAGGATCTGTTGGTGGATAAAGATCAGTAGATCGCGGTAGATCCGGGTACTAAACCAACGGGAGTGACCGATGAAGAATGGAAGAAGCTAGATCGGAAGGCAAAGAGCACAATACGATTGTGTGTCTCAGATTCAGTATCGCTGAATGTATCAGGGGAAGCTACGGCGAAGGCTTTGTGGGACAAGTTAGGGACTTTGTACCAATCTAAGTCTCTGGTGAATAAACTGTTCCTGCGAAAAAAGCTGTATAACCTAAGGATGAAAGATGGAGACTCGATGATAGAGCATCTGAATGCGTTTAATATTGTGGTAAGTCATTTATCATCTGTTGATATTAAAATTTCAGATGAAGATAAGTGCATAAGTTTGTTGTGTTCTCTACCAGATTCGTGGGATAGTCTCGTTATTGCAATAGGTAGCAATGCAACTGCCTTGCAGTTTGATGAAATAGTCTCATCCTTTCTAACAGAGGAGATGAGATGGAAAAATATGGAGAGCTAGAATGGTGATGCTTTTTCTGTACGAGGACAGTCCCAGAACAAAAACAAAAATAAGTCATCAAGTGGGAGATCTAAATCTAGAGGGAGATCTAAATCTTTAGGAAAAACTATAAAGGTGGTGTTCTGGAAATGCGAAAAGGAAGGGCACTTAAAAAGGGACTGTATATCTAAAGCTCTTGATAAAGGAAAGGGATCTGATGATGTTTCTTCTGCAGAGGCGGAAACCACCTCAGATGAAGGTGGGATGTGTACTTGGTTTCTTCAAGCACACATGTAGATCATGAGGCATGGTTGATTGACTCAGGTGCATCCTTTCACATCACTCCCCATAGAGAATGGTTTTGCGAGTATGATAAATACGATGGTGGTGATGTCTTCTTAGGTGATGATAAGAAGGCTAGAATTATTGGTCGCAGAAAAGTAAAGTTGAAATTGCAAGGTGGAAGGGTTAGAACACTTCCGGGTGTGCTACATATTCTTGCATTAGCCAGAAATCTGATTTCAGTAAGCAAGTTGGATGATACATGTGTAAAAACAGTGTTCAAGAAGGATACCTGTAAGATGGTTTGGGGAGCACTGGTATTGATGTGGGGAGTTTGGACTAGAACTCTTTACAAGCTACAAGGTAGCACTATTATTGATGGGTGCAATAGTTCTATGGCTCTTGAAAGTGGAGTAGAAAATCTAGTGGTCTCTGGAAAGAAGACCATGTTGTGGCATCAAAGGCTTGGACATATTGTAGAGAAACGCCTTCGAATACTTCATGGTAAAGGTATGGTAGAAGGTATGAGTAATAGCTCTCTGGATTTTGATTTCTGTGAAAATTGTGTATATGGGAAGCAGAATCGGGTGAGTTTCCCCTCAAGTGGTAATAGGGCAAAACAAATATTGGAGCTTGTGCACAGTGATGTGTTTGGACATGTGAAGGTTCCATCACTGGGTAATACTATGTACTACCTATCATTTATAGATGACTTCTCAGGGAATACATGAATATATTTCCTTAAGAATAAATCTAAAGTCTTTGAAAGGTTTAAAGAATTTAAGGCTCTGGTGGAAAACTAGACAGAGAAGAAGATAAAGGTGCTGAGGATAGATAATGGTGGAGAGTTTTGTAGTAAGGAATTTGAATAATTTTGTAAAAAGTGTGGTACAACACGACATAAGACTACTCCATATACACCTCAGAAAAATGGCGCTTCTGAAAGAATGAACAAGACGTCGACGGAAAGGGCAAGAAGCATGCTCAGTGGTGCCGAGTTACGACATGAATTGTGGGCAGAGGCGGTGGAGACAGCATGTTACCTGGTCAACAGATCACCTTCATCACCGTTGGAGGATAAGACTCCACAAGAGGTATGGACTGGTAAGAAATCCTCTCTTTCACATTTGAGGGTATTTGGATGTGATGCATATGTACATGTTCCAAAGGAGAAAAGAACCAAGTTGTATAGTAAATTTAAAAAGTGCATCTTTATTGGCTATAAGGATGGTTTAAATGATTATAAGCTTTGGAACCCAGTAACAAGGAAGGTTGTGTACAACCGAGATGTGGTGTTTAGAGAGGTGAAAGATGTTATTAAACATGAAATCCAACCAAAGGAATTGTTGTGGTCACCAACAACTCCCCTCCTTATATAATTGTTATTGCTAATACTAAATAAGTGGGAACCCTTAGTCAAAAATTAAAAAAATCAATTAGTGCTTATATTTCCTTTTGGATAAAGCTTACAATCATGAACTTAGGAAAATACCTTCGAAAAATATAAAAAGCTTAAGTTTCATGATGAAGAATGTAAATTCACTCCTTAAGAAATATCGCATTGCCCAAAGAATGATAGGATGCCTTCTTATGATCCAAAATTTTAAAAAATACGAGATTGCGATGCGAAACTCCATCGTATCACATACATTAATAAGCACTCATGTTGAAAAACCTTAAAATCGCCGATATGCGATATGCGATATCGCATATCGCAAAATCGCATAAAATACATCTAACGATTTAACGATATTGCGATCTTGCGATCTTGCGATATTGCGATCTTGCAATCCTACGATCTTGCGATATTGCGATCTTGCGATATTGTGATACTGCAATGCAAATCACAGAATCATTCCATCACAGATTTTCCTCGCTCAATATTCAAGAAAAAGTTTTTTCCATAAACCAAGAACTAGTCACGCACTTTAATGTTAATTAATGAGCTATATGCCAGTTGTTAATAAAATATGGTTTTGTGTTTATCGAAGAGACAGTTCACGTAAAGTGGCGTGTGTTTGCATATCTTTGGCATTTAAAGCTTTCCTTTCATTATATTTATCATTACTTTCACCTCATTTGTAAACTGCAGGAACAAAGAACAAAAGGTTATACAAAGCAGTATGCAGGAAACTATGAGGAAGAAAGGGAGGACTCTAAATTTCATCTGGGAAGGCACACCTGATCTACTTAAGGAAGAGAGTCCTAAGGTAATGGGATTTGCGGCTACTACAGGCCCATCAAGGTCATCAGAAACATCAGTTACAGAGTTAGCTCATTCATTCCTGCACTGGATAGCGGCAAGGCCCCAAATTTTCACATACACGAACAATGTTGATAACAAAAATGAACAGT
>APFE030402718.1:0-20053 GCA_000404065.3 Pinus taeda
GTGGGCCATAATGTTTCCCACATCATCAACACGAGACAGAGAGGGATAAAATGTTTTGTGTGAGGTATCAGAGGGAGGCTGAGTATTCTGCAGAGGTCAACTTCTCTTGAACATATCGGTGGCACGACAGCGGACTTGGCAGTATTTGATGTCAAATGATTAGGGGTCATGGTGACAAGGCGATGAGAAGATGAATGGTCAAACAGGATAACCCAAACCCACGGAGGCAAGTGTGAAACAAGATGAGATGTCCCCACCCAGACACAAATGCAGACAAGTGCCATGTTCAAGAGCGACATACTGCCGACACGACGATGATTACAGTTCATTTATTCCCCCACCATTTCTGGCGAGTACCCCGATTATTTTTGGATGGCAAGCTTGACGAGGATAGCATATGCTTGAGAGGCGTCATCATGATGGAACCCGATTTCATTAAATTTTTAACGAGTCTGACAAAGGAAAAACTCAGCGTCTTTTCATATTTAGAGAGTTTGAAAAGACAGCAAAAAGGAAACTCCAGGGGTGTCCTTTTTCATAAAGTTGTGTCTCTCGAGCCCGAAAAGTATAAAACTATGCTCGAAAGAACTGCCCGATGATTATGACTGACGAGTACTTTTCATAAGTAGTGACTTTGATCTGAAAAAGTGAAAAAGCAATCAAAACCATGTCACTTCGTGACCATTAACGAATTCGAAACGACAAAAACCCCACGATATTTTTAAGTTTAAACGGTCGAAAAAAGAGCTTTAAAGGCGACTGCCTCTCACTTCTTTTAACGAGTCAAGAGGGAGACTCAGCTATCTTTTCTTATTTCACGTCGAAAAAGAGCTTAAAGCCGACGTTTTGGGACCAAGTGCGTATAGAACCGTTGTAATTCCACTAGCATGAGAATCTGCACAAGGAACACCGCACGCATAAACCTGTTCGAAATAATATAGACAACATGCATAAAAACATAGTAAAACTATATCGGAACCAAGCATATGGTAAAAACCATCATAAAAAACCCATATTGATGAAAAGTAATATTTAATTTTCAAAATTTACCATAAATAGGAGGGTAAACCAAATTTTTACCATTGTTACCATTTGGAGCTTTGGAGAACGACTTGGAGCTGTGAGGTTGACGAGCCAAATTCCACCCCGTACGTGCGTCAAAGATCCTGCAGTCTGTACCAGGTAGTTTCATCTCCCCTTACGCTCCATTTTGAAGTCTTTTTGCTGCATTTTAATGGTGGGAAGTGGCAGTTTGGGCGGATTTTTTGAAACTCATTCCACTCTCGGTCAGCGCGGATTTCCCTATCAGGTCCGCGCTGATCAAAAAAACTTCCACAGACCACTCCCGGACCAGCGCGGAAGAGTGATGTGCTTCCATGCTGACCCGGAAAAAATTATCAAAGGGTGCCATGATCAGCGCGATTGTTTTAAAAACAGTCGCGCTGACATCGCACAACAAGTTTTTTGACAAATTGAACGTGTGAAACTTTATGAGCAGGGCCCTAATGAAATTTTTTGATCATGCAGGGTATGATGGCGTTCGTTTGGCAGGAACGCGCTCATGATAATGAGGATATAGCGGCTTTTGCCGATGCTAGGTGCCGAAATGCAATGCAGGGGTGCGGGTTGCTTAAATTCTTCCTAACTCTGTGCTTGCAAGCACAACCTCACCTTCTTGAATTCTTGATCAGAGCCTGGAACCCCACTGATGGGAAGTTTGTGATCCGAGGCCGAGACATCAAGTTTGACTACACATATATCTATTTTTTGATCGGGTTATCACGTCGAGGTGAGATGCCTATTCTAGAGGGGCAGCGACCCGGTGGCGATACTCTAGATATGTTGATGGCCGAGGTGTGCCCATAGGCATGCAAGACGCGGAGCAGGAAGGTAGCAATTCCTACGGTGGAGGACATCATCCTTCGAGCTATACTCTTCATGGTGACTCAGGCAGCGGGCTCCTTGGCCAATCACGAGGCCTCGAAGGCCCATCTTCGATTGGCTCTCAAATGCTTGAATCCTACCATATTCAACTGGGCAGCGGTAGTAACGAGAAGTATGAAGAGACAGTTGACCAACTGCCGTCGAGGTGAGTCAAAGCAGTTTGGCTACGGGTCGATTCTACTCCCGCACATGCTGGAGCGGGTACCGGCATTGCAGCTGCAAGATATGGCCGTGGACCCACCTAGAGGCCCTCGAGAGACGAGGGCCACATGATAGGGCCAAGTCATGCCACGAGGAGGTGGCGGTCGACCAGTGGCATGGGGAGTATACTTCCGAGAGTGGTTAGAGAGGCAGACTATTTTTGTGGAGGACTGGCCATATGTCAGCCTAGACTTCTGTGGAGACCTAGACATTCCGCTACCTGCTGGAGAGTAGTGGGATGACGGTGGTAAGACACTTGATCTCATTTTTTGATTTTTTATTTTTTTGATGTTTTTTATTTTTTCATGTACATGTCCTAATGACAAGCACTATGGTATGCAGATGTAGGACCGGCGAGACCCCTCGGCCTGGCCCAGGAGGCGCGAATGGATGCATAGGGTATTAGAGCTCTAGCCCTGGCTCCTCCGGGAGATGATACGATGGAGACCGTGATACGGAACCTTGAGGGCTTGCTGATAGGGATCCTAGATTTCCAGGGGATAGAGGAGGTCCCCATAGCATCTTAGATCCATACAGTGGGAGTAGAACCTAGGATGCATCGCCTTTTGAGGTGGGTGGCACGAGCGGCTGTGGTTTATAGGGAGCACAACCCACCACAATAGATATCTAGGCCTTTATTCCCTACTGGTGACTTTTGAGAGACATGTGTCTCAGATGTACAAGGAACACATGCCCTATCTAGACATGTACACTTATTTTTGAGCGCCTCGATGCGCCACATGATATATATATATATATATATATACACCCATTTTGGATGGATCTTTTACATTTGATGATGTTTTTATATGTTATGCAAATGTCTAACACAAATGTGATCTAATGTATCAGTTGCATAACACACGACCCACATATTTTATTTTTACGCAAGCTTAAAAGCACACATGACCACACACATGCAAACTATGCTTGAAGACAAGGGAAAACGGGCATGCCCCCCCAGCATGATGTCTCAATTTGAGGTACATGCCCCCCAAGCTTTAGTCCATTAAAAATGGATTAAAGGTTGACAATATTGTGATCGCACTCGAATTGCACGAGCTCATGTTTCATTATTTTTACGAGGTTGACACACTGGAGAGAACTATCCTCGTGACACCTAGTTTTATTTGTGAAGGAGCTTGACCCAGGATAAGAACTATGCTCTGACCAGACCCAATTGCATTTTCTAAGGAGCTTGACATAGGAAAGTGAATTATGCTCCGACCAAACCCAATTTCATTTTTTAAGGAACTTGACATAGGAAAGGAACTATGCTCTGCCTAGATTTCATCATAATGAACAAGAAGTTGTGGCTTCCAAGAGTGCCACTTCCAGTGGAAGGACAACATCGTGGAAGTTAGGACCCAGTGCCCCTAGGACACTATGCATGACAGCAGCATCACTGGATACAGGCACGGGATAAGTAGCCACGTAGTTGACTTGCGATAGGGCAGATTCAACTGGTGGATAAAAACCAGAAGGGGATGAAAACTGCGCAAGAGGCACCGGGGGACTAAGGAACGATAATTGATCGATAGTCACAATTCTTCCATCGTGTGGAAAGAAAACCACACGGAAAAGTGAAGAGACAAGGGCCCCCATAGCATAAACATAGTCACGACCAAGGAGAAGACTGAAATCTAAATCACCTTGGGTAACCAGTACGTCTATATAGACGGTTTTTCCTCCCAAAGTAATAGAGAACTGTGGGAGGATCCCCAATGGTTGACTGGTTCCTCCGTCAAATTCCATCAAATTCTGAGCAACCGGCACAAGCTGTGGGGAGCCCAAAGCTTGCCAAGTAGTCGAATGCATAAGACTGACAGATGCACCCTCATCCAAGACAGTGCTAGGTATTTCCTTATCACAAGCATGTACTATAATCTAGAAAGGCACATGGGATGGAAGGCGGAAGGTGGTCAAATGGCTCCAGTCGAAGGAAACGATGGAACTACTTGGTGGGGGAATCGTATGATTGCCCCCCTGCTGTAAGAGAACCGACGAAGGACTCTCTAGATCAGCTGGGATAGGAGAGTCATTTTCAGGCTCAAGAGAATCTGACGAGACGAGAAGAACATGATCATGATGCTCTTCCAGAACAGAGTGATCAACAGGCGGTGAACTCAAGTTGACACTCTCTCCGACCAATGGTTGGTCTGGAATAGGCTTGGCATAGCCAGGTTCGGGAAGAGGAGCCTGGACAAGAGAAAAATCTAAGTCAATCCCTTTGTCAACAGGGAGAGGGTCTGAAGAGAGCCTCTGATAATCAATAGGAAATTGGGGTGAAGAAGCTGTAAGACTTTCCAAAACAACAGAAGCTTTATCCATGAGCGGACAAAGGTGAAGGGGATGATTGCCCTCACATAGTCTACAGGGGATTCGAATCTTCCCTTTCTTCTGAATGTTGTCAGTTGATAGGGTGGCATCACCATGAGCTTCAGAGGATGATGAGGGATGAGCCGGATCGCGAGACCATACTTCAAGGATCTTGGGAATGCCAGGACAATCACGAAGAAGGCGGTCATCCTTGCACAATCTACAAGGAAATTTGACCTTCCGCAGAGGAGCAGAGGGTGGCTCGACTTGAATTGGATTTGGAGCAGTCACTGCACTTTTAGCCTCTCCCTTAGGAGACTTCTTCTTCTTCTTCTTCTTCTTAGCCACCTGGTTACTTGAATCCAGACTTTCACCAGGAGAAGTAGAAGATGAGGACGCACAAATAGGCGAAGGAGGGGAGAGGCTGACCTTAGAATCAACATGATGTTGTTTGGGTGGAGGAACTGATTGACCAGCAGTCTAGACGGTAGGGACCAGAGAGGTTGAGAACAACCAAACAGGCAACCCAATAGTTAACCCAGGAAGGGACAACATTTCCATGTAAGGAGCACCAACATTTCCTAAAGGAGAGAAATGACCAGGAATCCCATCAGAGGGGATGCCTGGGTTGGTGAACTCTGGAAAAGTTGCCATTTAAACGAGAAAGAACCCTACTCAAGCTAACGCAAACAAGATCTAACCGGGAAAATGTGAATCATGGCCAAATAAATTTTAAGATGCAAGGACATAACTTGACCTTTTCATTTTTTAAGAGTCGAGAAAAGGACAAAAAGATGACTCTAGTCGCCTTCGAATGTTTAATGAGCCCGAAGTGACAAGTGCTCAATAGAGCCATTTCTTTTAAGGAGTCTGAAAACAATCAAAAAGTGACTGCTCTGGAGAAACTAGGCAAGAGGTTTACCAGACAATCCGTAAAACTACATATACACCTTAGCGATCATATGAAAGCCAAGGACTTTCCGTACGGCAGTCAATCTTCCCGGATGCTATGTTCGGTGCGTTACGGGCTGTAAGGTGGTAGACACGGCTTCCTGTGGATCAAGGATGATAACCTAGTGGAGTCTCCCCATATATACACGATGGTACGTGGGAGCACAAGTCCGTACTAGACCAAAGTTGAATCACACAAGGAGGAATCACCCAACCTTAATGTGAGAACAAAAGTGATTAGGTTTAACGATGCCAGAGCACGTCTCTAGCCTAGACCTCTAGAGTGTGAGCGTTATGTTCCAATGCGTTTTTAAGTTCATTTGATTTATTTTAAAGTTGTTTCAGTTTTCAAGCCTTACCGTATGTAATTTCTTAAAATCCCTAAATGCACTCTATATGCCAAAATATGTCATTCCATTCGATGAATGCTAATTACAAGAGAGTTAGAGGGCTTTCACACAAACAAAATGATCACAAAACAACAAATAGCTTCCCTGATGCAGCTAATGGAAATTCACAGAGTTTTCTTTGAGATCACTAATCATTAATCAAAATGAAAAGCTTCTAATTCTCATTAACTAATACAAAGCAAAAGAGATTTTTCTTTTTGTTGATGGCAAAGTGCATTAAAAAAACTTTGAGAAACGATAACAGACAAATGTGGAAAAAATAGGTTGACCCCAAACAACTGTGATCTGTGCCCGGGTAGTGAAAAGAAATCAAAACAATGTCAAAATTGGTTCAACAACGATCACTTAAACAACCAAGCAAAAGCAAGCAAAGAGGAAAGCTCAATCAAACCAATAACAAGCAGTAAATGAACCTTTGCAAATGAGTAACGAAGCAAAGCTGATCCAACAAACTTGGAACAATAAAATTAGGTCACAAAGCAAAAAGCAAGATTCGCTTCAACAAGACTCATAAGAAAGTGCTTCAATCTTCAGACAATGAAAATCAAGTCATAAATCAAGTGAAAACAGCAGGGGATAGCAAGACCAAGAGGCTTAGGAGATAGAATTGAAGAAATTCAATCCTGCAGGAATCAGCACGAGTGGAACACACCAATAGTGCACTGATAAGAAACTACGTGTAGCAACAATGCGATGTTAGCGCGGAAGTACATGACTTAAACGCGATGGTTCGATTGTTAGAACTGTCGCAACTGTTTTGTGTATTAACGCGATGATCAGGAAGTCACAGAAAGGGCTATGCGATGGCAGCGCGACTGTTTTATAATAAACCGCGATGAAGCTAAAAAACGACCACAATCAAACCAAAAACTCCCAAACCAAGGCAATCACTCTTTAAACAATCAAGGCACTTCCCAGACTGAACCAGGAAACCCAAAAAACAGAGAACTAATCCCCAAAATTTGAAAAGAGAGAAAAAATCAACTCAAGGAAAAAATGAACAAGAAAAGTACAAAAGCTAGCTCCAAGCTATTCAGTTCGTAAACAAAACCGGAGATCGACTGAAGTGGCTTTGATCTACTTTGCTAATGCAGAGAAATAGCGTTTCGAAGGCTACCTGGCCGTGCTTCAGGTTTCTTCTAATGTTTACAAATCAATCAACAAGGTAAAACTCCCCAGCGGAGTCGCCAAATTGTTGCGTAGGTAAATCCTCTCTGCGGACAAAGGCGATCCCACTAGCCTAACTGAGGTCTAGCAACACTCAAACAACGCTAACACGCAGGTTCCTAATTGCAAAATAAAGGCCAAGATGAGAGCCTACCTCGAATCCAACGCTTATATTCGTAGAAGGGTCATCGCTTCCATTCTTTCGCTTCAGTTGGTCACAATCCTCACGATCTCCGTGAACAGACACCTGCACATGCAAAGAACAAGACAAATACAAGCATAAAATCCGGGAAATGCAACTATGTATCAGTCAGAAAGGATACAATTCAAACATCATAATAAAGACACATGAGTGGCACCATAATGGCAGTCATCTATTATTATTAATAAAATAAAAGAGAACACAACCAAGTTCTGACGTCAAATCCTCCTTTGGTTGGGTCCAGCGAGCAAGTCCCTCAAACATTCACCCTTGAAGGTAGATATCCCAAGACAAAAATCTCTCTCACACAAGTTTACAGAAGATGGAAACACTTCACAACCTTCCTTAAGCACTCTAGCAATCCCACACTTGTCACACCAGCTACCTATCAATCTCACACACTATTAGCAAGATTCCCAACACCATGAATTCCAAACTAGCAGGGTATGGCAATGGTGGAGGCTTAAATAGGAGAAGGAATCTCCATGAATGGTGGAAGGATGAGCGTATCTCCAAGGAAGGTGGCTCAAATGACGAAACAGACATGCCAGAGAAGGGAGGGCGACATTTACAAGGCCAACAACTAGGTCTGGAGTCATCTGGAAGGCCAGCTGTTAGAACAAACTCGCCCAGACTAGATCATCACAGGTAAATAACTGCACTAGAGCACTGACATCGCTGCTGAATAACAAAGAAAGTCATATCAGCGCGATCAGATATAAGTAAAGGATGCGCTGTCACATGAAATTCGACCAGTGCGGGAATCACGTGTACTTCTGTGCTGGCACCGCATTAGGTCTGTTTTGAAGTGCTCATCAACACTTTTATTTTTACAACAGTCGTGATGATAGAAGAACTTTGGCAAAGTGGGTCATTTGGCAACAGTGGAGAGTATGAGCATGATTAATTTGGTCCCATGACACAGCAGGAAGACTGACAGGGAGACAGTGACAAATTTCTGTGTAACAGTTTTGTTGCGAATTCTCAAAGGAACGGCAGTTGTTTGTTGAAACGCAGAGAAGCTAATGGCGAAAAATCGTTCAAACTCTAATGCTGCGGCGTATGCGGTGGAAATGGATTTGAATAGCAACTCATGCAGAAAAAAAAAAAAAACAAAAGAAATAGGAAGAGATAATATTGTTGAGCCGTGCTATGCCCAAGTACACAATCTCCCAAATAGCGAGCTGACACGTAGTCTGGGGAATGATGAGGTTAACCTCCTCCCCTGCAATGGGATAGGCTGTCCCAGCCATCAAATAAAGGAGCAGTGCCTGTTCTGCAGCAAAGTCTTTAAGGAACAGTGTATGGCAATATGCCATGTTTACAAAAATAGCTTATTACTGAAATCGAGGTATAAAGTTGTGTCGCTTTAATACATAAGAGACTACGGTGATTTGATGCAAGTTCGGGGATAAGACATTTGCTGTAAATAGAGAGTCTCATGCGGTCATTGTCACTGGTTCTGTAATGATTGGTGATAATATATAGTTATGCATTATATCGTTGGGGTAATATCATATAATTGATTTCCATGGCATAAGAAACAAAAGGATACAACTAACTTACCTATTGGTGTAAATAATGTGACTTCAATACCATTAATAGTGCTCTATTGCCAACAAGTGTCCATAACCTTGGCAGAGTTGTTTGTTTCACCCATGGAACCATAGTCCTTTGTGTATGCTAGGAAACGTTGTGTAATGTCAAAATGTAGGCCATTATGCTGGCTTGGTGACCAGTTAGCCATAATGCCATTCACGAGGAAGGAGCGAATAGTGGGAAAGCTGGCTCGTGATGAGACCTCCTGTTCCAAGGGTTGTTTGTTTGATATACCTTTTGGACCATTTCCCTGGTGTGGTGGCCATAGTGGGAATACCACTTCGCTTCCGTCTTGATAATCATGGTAGGCCAGCTCTTAATGAGACTTCCTATCCTGCAATTTGACAATTTAGAGACCATGTTTTGCTCCCTTTTCTCCTTTGTTTTTCATAAATTGCCTTCCCTATTTATACACAAAGGGTGGTTCAACACTCCTTAAGAGTAGGAATGGTGGAAGAAGCCTTAATATCCCAATAGGAAGGTATAGATCCTTTGCTCTTATTGCTGAATGATAATCAAAGAGGATTAAAAAGGGATCATCATGATACAGATAACCAATCAGAATAGAATTAGTAGAACAATGGCAGCAAAAGATGATGAATAAGCATGTCTTTCCTTGTGTCTTCTCACCAATTCAGGGCAGTTTCTTATAAAGATAGCGATTTATGATTGACTGATTTTTGTATGCTGTGTTTTTGTTCCCATTACATAAGTGCATAGCTATATTCAAAAAGACTTGAAAGAACATGAACAATAAGCTTCCTCAATTTAGAATAGCAAAAGGCACAAGTTGTCTCATAAGGAGAGCAAAAGGATACAAGTGGTGTTCCTTTTGAGGAAGGGAACAACAATAGTTCACAAATGTTGTTCCTTTTTAAAAAGGAACAACAAAAACATACAAATGTCGTTCCTTTGGAAAAGGAACAACAGAAATAAAAAATGTTGTTCCATTGGAAAAGGAACAGTAGAAAGCAAAAATGTTGTCAAAAACACAAAAATGTCGTTCCTTTGGAAAAGGAACAACAGAAATAAAAAATGTTGTTCCTTTGGAAAAGGAACAACAGAAATAAAAAATGTTGTTCCTTTGGAAAAGGAACAACAGAAATAAAAAATGTTGTTCCTTTGGGAAAGGAACAATAGAAATAAAAAATGTTGTTCCTTTGGGAAAGGAACAGCAGAAATCAAAAATGTTGTTCCTTTGAAAAAGGAACAACATAAATAAAAAATGTTATTCCTTTGAAAAAGGAACAACAGAAAGAAAAAGTGTTGTTCCTTTGAAAAAGGAACAACAGAAAATAAAAGTGTTGTTCCTTTGGAAAAGGAACAGCAAAAACGCACAAATGTCGTTCCTTTAGAAAAGGAATGGCAAAAACTCACAAATGTTGTTCATTTGGAAAAAAGGAACAACGAAACACACACCTGCTGTTCCTTTGGTAAAAGGAACAACAAAAACTCTTAATGTTGTTCCTTTTGGAAAAGGAACAACAAAGGTAGCAAAACTTTTTTCAAAGATATATACAAAAGTAACTCAAGAAATTATGTACAAACTGTAAAGAAAAGTAAATTCTTTAGTGAATTACAGGTGAGGAAGACTTCTCTTCCTCCCCCAAAATCTCCATAGCTGAATCTTGGCGTAGCTATTGGCAGAAGGACTCCCGAGTAAGTGGTTTGTGGAAAAGATAGACACGATGGCCATTTGCTTAAAAGGCATATCCAGAACCATCAATAGTGATTAGAGTAAGGGTACCATTATCACGTACCTTCTGGATTTCATATGGTCCCAACCAACAAATCTGGAGTTTCCCGGGGAAGTCCTGAAACCTGGAGTCGTACAAAAGAGCCTAGTCCTTCGTGGAATACTTTATTTTCAATGAGAGCATCATGCCATTCAACTCTCTGTTGTTGTATCAGAGTAGTGTGTTGAAGTGCAGAGAGCCTAATTTCATCCATCTCATTGATCTGTTGTAGCCAATTAGTTTGTGCCTCAGTTAGGTCTTATCCAACTTCCTGTGTTGTTCGTAATGTTTGGATTTCAAATTCTATGTGGAAAATAGGTTGTTTTCCAAACATTAGCTGATAAGGTGAGTAACCAGTGGTACTTCTCCATGTTGTTCTATAATCCCACAGTGCTTCAGGTAGTCTGGCAGCCCAATCATGTCTATGTGATGCAACAGTTTTCGTTAGGATTGTTTCTATTATTTTATTGCTGCTTTCTACTTGCCCATTTTCCTGTGGGTGGTATGGAGTAGTAATTTTATGCTGGACGTGATAGTTGTTGACTGTTGCAGCTATTCTGTTTCTAGAAAAATGTGGTCCACTGTCTGTAATTATTTCTCTTGGAAGGCCATAACGTACAAATAGATGGAACAAGAACTGTATAACAGAGTCTTTTGTGGCTCTTGGCAATGCCTCTGCTTCAACCCACTTGGTGACATATTTTGTTGCCACCAAAATGTATGTTTTCTGGTTTGATGGTGGGTTGATTGGTCCCACGAAATCAAGAGACCATCGCTCAAATGGTTTGATGACTAGCTGTGGTTTCAGAGGCAACTCATCCAACTGACTAGGGCGTCCCTCTCTTTGGCAACTGTCACAGGCTTTGACAAATTTCTTTGCATCTTTGAAAATTGTGGGCCAATAATACCCTGTTTGTAACACTTTATGTCCAGTCCTGTGATCAGTGAAATGTCCACCACATGGTTTGTCATGGCAGCCTTTCAATATGTCAAAAATTCCATCCTCTCGAACGCATCTCCTGATATGCATGTCTGCCCCTGTGTGAAACAAATAACCCCCAATCTAGGAAAATCTAGTACTTTGCTGAACAATCTATTTTCGCTCATTAGGGGTTAGATGCTTTGGTAACTCACCTACTACTATGTAATTAGCAACATCAGCATACCAGGGTATTTAAACAGAAACAACAAAGAGATGCTCATCCGAAAATTGATCTTCAAATGCTGTTGCATCAACTGGCTTTGGCATTCTTGAGAGGAAATCAGGTACTGGATTTTCTTTTCCAGGTCGATCCTTGATTGTAATATCAAATTCCTGCAATAAAATCAGCCATCTAGTTATTCTGCCATTTGTGATAGGCTTGTTTGCTAAATATTTTATAGCAGAATGATCTGTGTACAAGATAACAGGATATCCAGTAATGTAATGTCTGAATTTATTGACAGCATGTATAATGGCTAGAAATTCTTTTTCAGCGACAATATAGTTTAATTCAGCAGGGGATAGATTTTTGCTAATGTAATAAATTGCATATGTTTTTCTATCCTCTTCCTATCCAAGGACCGCTCCAATGGCTGTGTCTAAGGCATCAGATGATATCTGTAATGGCAAATCCCAATTTGTTCCTCAAAGGACTGGGGCTGTGGATACGAGCTTCTTCAGATCCTTGAAAGCACGTTCACATTTCTCTGTCCAAAGAAAATCAACGTTACCAGTTAGTGCATACAAGGGTGTAGCAATACGTGAATAATGTTCTATAAATCTTCTGCAGTAACCAGAAAATCCAAGAAATCTACGTAACTCTGTTTGAGTGGTAGGAGTAGGAATAAGCAAAAGTATTTGGATTTTGGCTAGATCTACCTGAATGCGAGTTGCTAAAATATAATGTTCTAAAATAAGTCCTTCCGTCATCATCATATAACATTTTTCATGGATTAAGCAAAGCCTGGTAGCAATGCAACGTTGTAGGACTTTTTCTAGTGTATCCAATGCTGGGTCAAACTCATCTCCGTATGGAGTAAAGTCGTCCATATATACTTCCAGTCCTTCATTTATTAGGTCTGCAAAAATGCTAAGGATAACCCTTTGGAATGTGGCAGGAGCATTCCATAAGCCAAAAGGTAAAGCTCGGTAGGTGAATGTTTCCCAAGGACAAGTAAAAGTAGTTTTGTCTTGACCTTCAGGGGAAATCTGTATTTGGTTTTACCCACTGAAGTCATCAAGGAAAGTAAAGAATTTCTTTCCTGCCAAAGTGTCTAATACTTGGTTAATGAATGGGAGAGGGAAGTGAGCTTTTTGTGTTGCTTTATTTAGCTCCGTGTAGTCCACGCAGATTCTCCATTTCCCATTATTTTTTGGTACCACAACAAGCAGGGAGACCCATTTACTATCAGAGATAGGATAGATAAAGTTAACATCTAAAATTTTTTGAAGCTTAGCTTTTACCACTTCTTTTAAATGAGGATTTAGTCTTCTCTGAGGCTGCCTAACAGGTCTTGCATTGTTTTCTATGTAAATGTGGTGTGTACGTAACTGGGGGTCAATTCCTTTCATACCAGGGTAGTCCCATGCAAATGCTTCTTTATATTTCCTTAACATATGGATGAGCTTTGTTTCTTGTTCGGATGTGAGGTTGGCGTTAATGTTTAAGGTTTTTCTGGGTTCAATTTCCACAATTTTACTATTTGCAACATAAGTGACAAGGATTGTGTGATCATGTGTATCTTTCAAAGGGTCTTCTTCTAATTCGTTATCAAATTCTGCTTTTATCATATGACATTGGGTACGAGATGTGAGTTCAGTTTGACTAATGAAATTACTGATGGCATCATCTTCTGTTTGGTCTTTGAACTCAAGTGCTTCTTTTATAGTTAATAGAGATCTAATGTTATCAGTAAAATATGATACAAGGTGCCTATTAGTCTTGACTATTGTGATACTTGGCTGTGCTGGGGGATATAGCACTGAATTATTGATATTGCTCCCCTGGTTATGATCATATTCCCTTGCCGACAGCCAATATAGGCATCAACAGTGGTGAACCAAGGTCTTCCTAAGATCAATGGATGTCCATCAAGTCGGGTCTTAGGATTTATTATCAGGAAATTGGTTGGATATTCCCAGGAGTCAACCGAGACCATGACATCATGTAGTATGCCTTCTGGCCTAATCATAGGTTGGTCAGCCAATTCTAACAAACTGGAGGTGCGTTCTACAGATGTAATGCCTAGCTTTTGGCAAGTAGCATTTGTGAAGATATTGATTGCAGCTCCAAGATCAACTAAGGCATGGGGCAGGGTTTGACCATAAATTTGTACAGTTACTGTTACACAGTATTTTGTCACCATCCCTGTTACCCCTTCTTCCACACATTGGAGGACCTATTCTGGGACCTGTGAGAAGTGACATAACTTGAAAATACCTGCATTGTATTCCCTTGAGTATGTACTTCATATGCCCTGAAGACACCTTCTACAAAATACCCATAAATATAGCCCTTTTTCCATTGGCATTGTTCCATAGTGTATCAGTCGCGCCAATGGGGGAAATCCTCCAAAGAGGGCACACCAGTTGGCACTCTGTATTAGAGTCGCACTAGTGCCAACCCAGTTGGGTAAAAATTTTAACAAACAAACTTCCAAAGGTTCCTTCTAACCTATTCATGAACTGATTCCAGTTTGAGTTAGATCAGTTGGGTTTCGAATCTCCCAAGGAGGGAAGTAGTTCTCCACCTCTCATGGAAGCTTCCTAATGATAAGGATAATCCCATGAATCTTGTGAATGGTTTTATCTACTTCTCCTACCTCTATATAAGCTTGTCTATTTACCTTTGACAAGCTAGTTAGTAATTCTACTCTTCAAGCTCCAAAATCTAAGTCCCAAAGTCTGAGAATTGCTAAGCTCATGCTACAAGAGGCCTTGTTCATCTCCATAACGCTATATCTTTAAGGAGGAGATCCATGTCCAAGTAACTAAGGAGAGAGAGGCTTGTTCCCCATCCCCTACAAGCTTTGCAAAGCATGTGTTGCTGACTACCCAGCCAAAGGAGGACTTGACATCAGAACTTGGTTGTATTCTCTTTTGTTTATCAATAATAATAGATGACTATCATTATGGTTCCACTCATATTGTCTTTATAATGATGTTTGATTTGTATCCTTTCTGACTGATACATAGTTACATTTCTTGGATTGTATGCTTGTATTTGTCTTGTTCTTTGCATGTGAAGGTGTATGTTCACGAGGATCGTGAGGATTGTGACCAGCTGAAGCGAAAGAACGGGAGCAACGACTCTTCTACGAATACTAGCGTTGGATTCGAGTAGGCCCTCATCATCGGCCTATACTTTGCAATTAGGAACCTGCATGTTAGAGTTGTTTGATTGTTGCTAGACCCCATTTAGGCTAGTGGGATCGCATTTGTCCACAGAGGGGATTTACCTGTACAACAATTTTGCGACTCCGCTGGGGAGTTGGCTTTTGCCTTGTTTGTTTATCTTGTCTTGTTGTTTGATTTGTAAACTTTAGACGAAGCCTGAAGTTTGGCTAGATAGCCTTCAAAACGCTATTGCTTTGCTTTAGCAAAGTAGATCAATGCTACTTCAGTCCATCTCCGGTTTGGTTTACAAACTAAACGGCTTGGAACTTGCCTTATTTCTTGGTTATTTCCTTGGTTTCTCTTGCTCGTTTAGCCTTCTGGGTTGAATGCCTGTGTTGTTTTTGGCCTCTTGGTGTACTTAGGTATTGCTGGTTTGATCTTGTCTCTTTTGTTTTTATTTTTTCCAGAGCAAACTCGGCTGGTGCTAGTTTATAGCGTGACAGTCGCGCCAGTTGGCGCAAGTTGCACATTTACAACCCGCGGCAATTCCTAAAAGGCACCAGTTGCAGCCTCACAGTCGCGCCAGGCCTGTAAACTTTTGAAGTTTGCTTGGTTGCAAACTTTTTGATCTTGGGTTTTGTCCTAAGTACCTTTTTTCAGACTACTTGAGTGTATTGGAGTGTGACTCGATTGGCTTTGATCGCTACCCTTTGGGTGTTTGCTTTTTTCTACTGATTTCACATTCCTAGCCTTAGGGCATCTAGTGGCCTTGTGAATCAAGCCTTCCTAAGGTGTTTTGATATTTTTGTCATCCAATCGACTCTTTTGTTTGCTCCCTTATGCTTGTTTGGTAGTTGTGAATCATTTGGTTGCGTTATTTGGCTGATTTGCTTCGTCTTCACTTGAATTACACTTCGTCTCACTTTGAACCCAGATCACATGGCTCATTGTTGTCTTTGGGATCTTTTTGGTTCTTTGGATGTTTGATTTGTGATTTGAGGAACTGAACGTGTTTTTATTGGATAGAATTTGTTTGTGTTATTTCTCAAAATCTCTTTAGTGCATTTTTCCATTATCGAAAAGAAAAATCTCTTTTGCTTTGAATCAGTTAATGAAAATTAGGACTTTTCATTTCGATTAGTGATTTAGTGATCTTAAAGAAAAGTTTATTGATTTACATTAGCTACATTAGGGAAGCTCTTTGTTGTTTTGTGATCATTTCGTTTGTATGAAAGCTCTTAAACTCTCTTGTAATTAGCATTCATCGAATGGAATGACATTTTTTGGCATATAGATTTCATTTAGGGATTTTGAGAGATTACATACGGTAGGATCTGAAAACGAAACTTAACTCAAGATCAACTTTAAAATAAATCGAATAAACCTAAAAATGCATTGGAACATAACGCTCTCATTCTAGAGGTCTAGGCTAGAGACGTGCTCCGACGTCGTTAACCCTGGTCACTTTTGTTTTCACTTAAGGTTGGGTGGTTCCTCCTTTTGTGACTCAATTGTGGTCTAGTACGGACTTGTGCTCACACGTACCGTCGAGTATATATGGGGAGACTCCACTAGGTTATCATCCTTGATCCACATGAAGCCGTGTCTGCCGCCTTACAGCCCGTAACGCACTGAACACAGCATTCAGGAAGATTGACTGTCGTACGGAAAGTCCTTGGTTTTCATATGATTGCTAAGGTGTATATGCAGTTTTACGGATTGTCTGGTAAACCCCTTGCCTAGTTTCTCCAGAGTAGTCACTTTTTGATCCTTTTCAGACTCCTTAAAATAAAAGGCTCACTTGAGTAACTTTGGGCTCACTAAATATTCGAAGGTGACTAGAGTCATCTTTTTTCCTTTTCTCGACTCTTAAAAAATGAAAAGCTCAAGTTGTGTCCTAATGTCTTAAAATTTATTCGACCACGATCACACATACCTTGTTAATTCTTCTTTGCGTTAGTTTTGAGTAGGGTCTTTCTTCGTTAGCTTGTCTAGGATTTTTTGAATTCAATCATCCTGGCGGATCCATCGATCCCGTCTCCCATCCCTAGTGACCAAGGATCTCCTTCTTCTGCTACTCCTAAGACACCGGTTTGTGGTGACACTTTTCTTGTTATTCCAAGTGTCTAACTGTTGAGCTCTCGTGCTCCAGAAGATGAGCTTCATGATTCGTTTTGGAACCCTATTTGGGAACCTTACGAAGAGGTTTTTCCCTCTACTCCTACTGGTGTTTCGACCCTGATGGCTTCCTCTGATATGGAGGACACATCTCCTGTAGCGAGTGAAACACCTGTTGTGTCAAGTATTGAGACTCTTATCCCCGCCACATCCCTAGTCATATCTATGCCCTATAGAGCTCCGAGGGATGCCATGGGCTCTAGGAACTCCTCTTCTGGTACCATGTGGGATCATAACATTATTCCCACTACGCGATCTTTTGTTTCACAAGTTCACAATATCGTTGTCACGTCAGTTCCGACCAATCCGACCGTTTGTGTCGCATCTTCGACTCTGGTTGCTAGTGCTGTGACGACATCTTCCATCGTAACTATTGTTGCCGGCCTGTCCCGCGGTCCAGTACATAGTGGTCAGTCGGCACATGCTGCTAGAGTTGTTCATCCCGCTGTTAGTGCCCCACCTTCTTCTGGTGCCATTCTAGCAAGGGGGCATATTCTCAATATTTTCATGCTGTCCAAAATCGAGGCGCGCAAGGCCCTTATTATGACCGTATCGGTCATCATTTGTATACCTCCTTGCCAGCTGAGCCTGCTGTTGAGGCTTCAATTCCGTTGAATGTCACTTGGGGTACCACTAGTTATGGTGGTGGTCAAATCCGTCCGGATCAAGGGCAGCCGTACTAAGGACCATCATACCAAGGTCAGCCATCCTACACGCAGCCTAATTATGGGCAGCAGTATTATGGCCAAACCTATCCATGGCAACCTTTTGGAAACCCGCGAAAACCTTATGCTCAACAAGGACAACCTACACTCCAGCAGGGATACCCTTCGGGTCAACCCTACAGGAATTTGGGACAACCTTAAGCACAACAAGGACAACCTGGAATCCAGCAAGGATACCCTTCTGGGCAGGGTGGTCAGCCTTACATGCAGCAAGGCCAGCCCACTCCTCAGCCTAGTCAGCCATCTGGTCCGCAAGGACAACCCTCTGTTGCACAAGGAAAACCGAACACCCAGCAAGCTCAACCTTCTAGGCAAGTAGGTCCATCCCAAACCCAACTAGGACAACCTTCCAGCCAGATGGCCCAACCTCAGTCTTCCTAAGGACATCTCTCTGGGCCTGCTCAACCGGGCATGCAGATGGTCCCTCCTTGTCAAGCTCAACCCGTTTTTCAGCCCCAGACTCAAACTGGTCTCCAGCCGCAAGGTGGGTTTCAATCCCAACCTTCTTACCAAACGCAACCTGGTCCCTAGGCTCAGTATGGAGCCTAGCAACCGTATGGATACCAACAACCCTAGGGGAAAACTCAATTTGCCTCGTATAAAAATTATCAACAACCGTAGGTCACCCCTTTTCAAAATTACCAGCAACCAAATGTTGCTCCTGCAGGTCAGTATGGTAACCAATGGGGCGTTGGGGGGCAGATCTAGAATCAACCATCCAGTTATGGATATAACCCTTACGGGCAGAGTCCCTACGGACAAGGTCCTTTTGGACCTGGGCTGTACAGACAAAGTCAATGGGGGCAACTAGCAACTGGGTGGAACTCTGGCCCTACCTCATATCCACAACCGCAGATGTCCTTCAATCCTCAGCTACCATTCTTAGCAACGTTGGAACTGCCCGATGTGCCGAAATTAACCAATGATCCTATCTTGCATAATCAACAATGGCCGCCGGTTCCAACCAAGATACCCGGTGATTGTCCCAAATTTGACGATAAAGGTGGAGAGGATACTCAAGCCCATGTAATGACTTACCACCTTTGGTGTTCATCCAATTCATGGCTTGACGATTCAGTTCGGCTTCGCCTGTTCCAAAGGAATCTCACCGGCTCCGCTGCTAAATGGTACATTGAATTGACCCGTGCATCTTTTCAAGATTTCAATTCATTGGCAATGGCATTCCTCACTCATTTTCAGTTACCCATTCGGTACGAGACGAGAACGCATCTCCTTACGTCTCTCAAGCAGGACACGATTACGCATATTTATGATCATATACATGAATGGAGATGGCGTCGTCGATTGATCAAGTTTTCGATTCCTGATCAACTCCTCACCGATTGGTTCACGACTTCCTTCATCCCTAAAATCGCACGGGACATTGCTATGGGAGCTTATGTGACTGAAGAGCAAGCTATCGCGCATGCCTAGTACCTTGACTTAGTTTATTCTCAGTCAGGTACTTTATATGAGTATTTTCCCGATGCCCCGAGACACGGTACATCCAAAGCTCCACCAAAGCCATCTGTTGATGGGGTTATTGGCTCTGTGAATCCTTCGTCGAAGAAATCATCCTCGAACCCTTGGAAGCAAAAATCAAATTCTTCTAACGAAAATACTTCTCAAGGTGGTTCTAATTCTGGAAGTACTTCCGAGGCTTAGCGCCATTTAGTCCACCACGACGAACAAGGCCTCGAAAGGAAAGAAAAAGGGGAAAGCAAAAATAACTTTGAGCAACCCAAACAGGACTCCTCCAAACCTCCACCTGAGGAAGGAGCCAAGCGTAAACCAAAGTATCCTTGTCTTATCTATGATGAGGATCACTACACCAAAGACTGCCCAAGGTGGTCCGAGGTTATTCGTTTGTTGAAAGGCGCTCCTGGGATTCCTGCGGTTCTGAAAGAACCTTTCCCCTCTCAACAGAATCAAATGGTGGCTGATCCATCTTCGTCTTCTTCTCCCTTTGGTTCCCAAGTGTTCATGGCTGGAACCGTTCCTGTTCATGTAACAACTCGAACAAAGGAATATCCGTCATCCGCCGGGAAGGAGCCTGAGGTCCCCTTAAGCGCTCCTCCATCAAGTTCTGGTCCGCTCCACATCGAGAGACCTAATACTAAGACGCCCATCCGACCCCCTCCCAAAGGAGTACTCCGGAGATCATCTTACAACTAAAATGCTCGTACTGCCCAACACTATAGCATAGTTGAGGACTTAGCGCAGGCTCCGTCGGCTATGTTCGCTTTAGAAGTTCTCCAGAGCTGCCCCCCTCAGAGGAAGTCCCTGCTATCGGCCATCGGTGG
>APFE030402720.1:0-35707 GCA_000404065.3 Pinus taeda
CCTTTAAGCGATCAAGCTTCTTCTGAAGAACCTTCTCTGGTACTAATTGTTGGAAATAATATTGAGAGGGGGGGGGTGGTGAATCAGTATTAGCAAATCAGATACTTTTTCATTTTCATATTCAGATACGTATACGCTACTTTAGTTAAGGATACCCGCATATATACGCAACTGTGTTTAAAGCAACTAGCGTATATCCAATAAACTTATGATTCAGTTAGTTTATCTTCAATGAGTGCCTCAGAACATTATTAACCATATTAACAGTAAACAGGTGCAGTAAAACAGAACTGAACATCACACATAAGGAGCACACATGAACACCATGATATAAGGTGGAAATCCAATGTGGGTGAAAACCACCTGCTGCAATTTGTTTCTATCTTCTTTTAATAAGAAACTTCTTTTACAATGTACTGGTGCAGTCCTTTACCAGCACGCAGGCTGCAACCTGCAAAGGGCTACAACCCTCTCTAGTTCTCAAGCTTCTCCTAGAAGGGAGCTACAACCCCCTTAGCTCTTGTACTAGCTAGTACTTAGTACGTAGGTGCTGGCCTACAGAAGGCTACAACCTTCTCTTCCAGGGACCACATTTCATACATTTTCAGACTGGATCCATAAATACACAACAATCATCACTGTAATACAATCATCAATTATATCTGCATCATCAATCTCTGAATCACCCAATAATGAATCACTGAAACCCTGTCAACAACCACAGTTACCAAAACACATACCAGAGCCCAGAAATCTGCCACAACCACTAGAATCAACAACAACCAGAAACATCAAATCTCATAATGCATACGCTACTTGACTGTGTCAAACACGCGTGTATACACGCCTTTACCAGAGAGAACCTGCGTATAGATCTATAGATAATTACTTAAACCTTCGTTGTCATCAACTTGATTCAAATCTAGCCAAGCATCACAAACCCATAACAATCATGCTCAAACTTCACCCTTCAAGGAACATTCATTACAAACACCCCCTTGGCCTAATGATCTTCTCCTTATATAGGTTTAGGCTTTTCTCAATACCATGGTCCAAAACCACGTCAAACCAATACCTTGGACCCAATACTTGGGGTCGTCACTTCGGACCAAATACCATGGACCAAATACCACGGACCAAAACCATGGTTTCCAACATGTACGCGCCTTTACTTCTATCAACCCGCATGTGTACGTGTACGTGCCTTCTGTTCCGATAACCCGCGTGTATACGCGCTTCTATCAAGTTCAACATGCGTATATCTCTTTCTTGTCCTCTGATTGAGTTGCCACCAAAAACAACACTTGTATCATACCCCTGAGAGAGTTTCCATCAAGAACAACACCTGTACCATATATATGTATATATATAAAGTTCATCAAAATTAAACTTATGCCATGTTATCCTTAACCAAGCTAAGAGAAACAAAATGATTTAGAAGGAACGTTACAATTTCTCAAATATAGCACAGTTGATATATTTTCTATAGCCTATGAAGTAAATGAAAAAACAAACAAACAAACAAAATAAACAAAAATAAATAATAATAATAAATATAAATAATAATAATAAATATTTAAAAAAAAATCGTAGTAGTTATTGAGGTTTGTGACATCAGTATCCCACTCTCTTCTTCCTCAACTTTGTACTTGACTTTGTGATCACTGGAAATTTTCATAACATATAATAGACATCCCTTTTAGCAATAACATTGAGCTTGCATGGTAGTGATCAACCCCACTGAAGTAGGTTTTTGCTTTCCCTTTAGCATTCTCCTTTCTCCATGCTCATCCAGACACTCAATTTTCTTTTAAAAGCAATCAACCTTGGTCTTGTGTGCATATAGCCAATCCATTCCCAATAACATGTTATACGCACCCAAAGGCAAAAAATTTAAATGTGTTGTTGTTGGCATGTTATTAAGTTCAAATGCACATGATTCTATCCAGTAATTATCTCTTATTTTTATCCCTATTACTAATTGAACGAACAAGGGATTTGTATGTGCATCCTTGGCCAACTAGCATTTTTCCACAACCTATGGGCTCACATAACTATAATTAGAACAAGGTTCAACTAAAACATGAATAATTTGGTTGCATAGCTTACCTTCCATCTCAATTATGGACACATAGTGGTCTTCCTGACAATTATCCGCCGTTGTATAAATTCTAAGCAGACTTTGTGCTACTTTTCCCACTATTCGAGGCTCGTATGAACTATATATGTGAGGTCCAATGTTTTTCCGATGTGGAAAATCTCTTCTCCAATGATTCTCACGACATTTTCGACATTTCAATGGTTCTCTACTCTCAAATCCATGATGGTGTTTCACATATTGGTGCACATGACCTTTCTCAGATGAACCAAATTTATGTTGAACATCGTCTGTACTAGAAGTGCCCATACCTTCCCTCTTGCCTGGTATTTTCTTTGGCCATTTCTTCTTATCCTTATTGTTTTTCCTTGATTTCGAATCTCCTTTGAAGTTTTTCCTTCTTTTAGATTGTTCATAGCAATGCTAACTTTTTTATGGCATCACTTAAAGTTTGAGGCTAATGCATTTCAATTTGATATATAAATGACAAGGGTAGCCCACTGAAAAAAAAAAAAAAAAATTCACTTTTTCCTTCTCATGCTCTAGATATGGCACATATCTCAACAATTCCAAAAAATTAGTGGTGTATTCTTCATCTATAATTTGTCCCAACCTAAGCTCATAAAAATCCTTCACTTTGTTGTCATAATAGATATATGATAGATAATTATCCCTAAATAGGCCTTCAAATTCATTCCAATTTAACTTCTCTTCATTTATGACCTTCACATTTTTTATATCTTCCCACCATATGTCTGCTTTTCCTTTCAGATTATAGGTAGCCACTTTTTCCTTCATCTTCTCAGAGTATTGATGCATTCTAAATAACTTCTCCATTCTAAGCTGTCATGCTTTGGCACCTTCATATTTATTCATTTCCCCATCAAACATGAGTGGTTTAGCCTTCTTAAGTTCCTCTACCATATAATCCATTTTTCTCTTCTTCTAGTGATGATGATGATAATCATGGAAATACCTTCTAGCAGTGGAACTAGAAGGTCTACTAGAATTATTTTTCCCAGAGGAAAAATCATAATTTTATTAATGAAAACAAAATTACATGTTGTATATGCTCACGGAGAATTTAGTCATACCAGTCAAAATTGGTGTCTACAGAGACATTACATTTAAAATAAACCACTCAAAATGGAAGAAAATTAGTTACCCTTTTTTCCCTCTCTTCTTTTCTGCCTTCCACCATCCTCCTTGATTTGGACTAGTCATTACAAGTGCTCGCTGGTTCTCTTTAGTCATCCTTGGATTTTCCTTATCAGAATCTGAACTTTCAGAAACATGGTGTCGTTTGAAACCTTCCTTCTCCTTTTCTACAAGGATCTTCTCTACCTGTATTGTTGGAACTAGGGTACTTGATGCTTCATGATTAGCTCCCCCATTTTATACACTTTCTTGTGGATTCTGGGTTGCTTCACTAGTAGGGGGTGTTATTTCCGCATCCTCTTCATCTCTAGATTGCTACTCTAGAAATTTCCATCCCTTGGGTTTCTTTCCTGGTTGCTTTTTCCTTCTTGGCTTTTTCTTGGAAGCAAGACATGTATTTTGTAGATGTCTGTTTGTTGACATATTCGGCACCTAAAAATCATGTTTTCAAAGTCTCATAATTGATTCCAACACTACTTATTATGTGTCAAGAGGATTAAATCTCAAAATCCTCTACTAAGATCCACATCCACACAAATTCTAACAAAAGTGTAGATTCATTCTTCGACTCTTTGTGTATCTATTTTGATGTATCGCCCTATGAGATTCCCAATTTCTTCTAGCACTTTATGGTGCCAGAAATGAAGAGGGGGGGCAAATTGACATTCTTGATACCACCATTGTGTTGGCATCAAATTTTGGGAACCATGGGGTGACAAAAAGTTTCACATTACCCCAAAACCATGAGCCCTCTCGTAATATATACTCTCGTGCTTCCAATTATTCAAAATTTACTTTGAAGGAACCCCTCGAACAGAGGTGAATCTCACAATTAGTTTTCCAAGTTATGAAGGTACATTGAAATAGATCCACTAGTTTTGGCCAAAAACCATTGAATCTGCATATGGATGTCTGGGATTCAAATGTTCTACGTAGATCATTTCTTTCTTAGATATCTATGGCCAAAGCTGGGACTTAATTCAGCTACTCCACAATATAGGGGTTGGGTATATTGAGAGATTGATTTTTTTTGGCCGATGCAACAAACTTCCCTTTAAGGATGTCTTTGAATGAAGCATCTTCATTTACTAGTCCCTTATTCGACTCTAATCCTTTGGGGAAACCAGATCCAGGAAAACACCCCCTCAACCTCAGATTAACAAATACTGAGGAATGTCGATCAACTCCTTGGTATGGGAGCAGCATTTCATCTTAAGAGATCTTCCTCATAGATCAAACTTTGCATCTCCATTGGGAACTTTGTTCTTTTATATATCTCTCATTTCAGATCCAAAACCAAGAAATCCTTTAGACTCCCTATAAGGAGAGATCTACCATCTGGAGTCTTTGCAAAAATTGAAAGGAGACCTCTTCTTCCAGCTCTATTGTAATACTATTATTCATACACCTCTCTATCAGATCTGGGATTATATAAGGTGGATCTACATCTATTGGAGCTTCAACAAGCCTACTCATGTCCCAATCCATGTATAAGAAGGGTGAAAACCATGTTGGAAATAGGTTGAGGACTCCAATCAAGAGATCTCTTAAGAATCATCATTCCCAAAGCAGATCTGTAAGAAAAAATACTTTTCTGTGATCCCCATGACCCCGAACTATAGAAACCACATCAGATATCCCGGGTTCATCCCCCACATGAGGTAAGAGATCCAAATTGGTATTATAGAGACCCATTTCTATCACCTTAATCTCGTCTATCAGACATCTTTTCATGCGAAAGCCTTCATTTTTTACAGTATTCCTACCGAAACCCTCATCGTCGGTGCTTCTTGCCCATTACTCGGCTCCACCGTAGCCTCCTGATCCAACCAGATCCCTCCCAATATCAATCCCTCCTTTGACAACCACTGAGACAAAGGATCCCCAATACACAACACGATCTAATCACCTGAGGCATGAAAACAAGTCATGGCTATGCCTTCCGCTTCACAAATGAGGACTAAGAGCTAGTGTTTGACTCGATCGTCACTCCTCTCCCCAGTCTACCAGAATGATACCCCCAAGTGCTACTTCTTCCATCTAGGGTAATCAATGACGCATTTCCTTTCATAATGTCTTCAGTTTCGCGTGTGTGCCTTTTCCTGTACCTGCTACCATCTGCCCCATTTATTTTCTCCTCTGATCTCATAGGGCTCTACCTATCCCTATGACTGGCCCCTAGCTCATATTTCCTCTGCCTCTATAAGTTAGACAAGCTTTACAATATGAATGAATTTACCTCAGCTTGATTTTATTGAGCTCTCACCAACCTTTCATTATCTGCTTTATAGCCCCTAATCTCGGCCTTTAAGAACCTCAAGGTACCCATTAAATCAGGAGAATTTGACGCCCCCCCTTGGTCAACTTGCATTTCTTCCTGCCCATGTTTTGTATGGTCAAAACTATATTCTACCATATTGTTGTTCACCTCTTGGTCGTCAAGATTTATGGCATACTATCCTTTTCTATTCTTGGTAATCTTCATGTGTTTTCATGAACAAACAATTGTTAGATGTATTATGACATAAATAAGTAAGTATAATCATGACCATGAACTTGTTTTTATGGAGTTTCCATGGAAAACTAGTTTTATAAAACAAGCCATATTAGTACTCCAATATCAATTGATCATCAAGATATTAACATTATTGCAGGTACCTGCATAACTAATGGATTATGTTAGGCCACACAATTTTTAGTACCATACTACATGCTTAAATCACAAAGTAATCATTTCCATGATGTATGAGATCAATTAATCAAATCGGATTTTAACACCTAAACATCTGTGTTATTAACTTTCTAGAAATCACTATGAAACTCTAGGTCGCTTTTTCCTTCTTGGCTCTTTCTTGGCAGCAAGACATCTATTTTGTAGATGTCTTGTTTATTGACATATTCATCACCTAAAATTCATGTTTTCAAAGTCTCATAACTGATTCCAACACTACTTATTATGTGTCAAGAGGATTAAATATGGAAATCCTCTATTGTGATCCACCTCCACACAAATTCTAACGAAAGTGTATATTCATTCTTTGACTCTTTGTGTATCTGTCTTGATGTATCGCCCTATGAGATTCCCAATTCCTTCTAGTACTTCATGGTGCCAGAAATGAAGAGGGGCCCAAACTGACATTCTTGATACCACCATTGTATTGGCATCAAATTTTGGGAACCATGGGGTGACAAAAAGTCTCGCATTACCCCAAAACCATGGGCCCTCTCATAATATATACTCTCGGGCCTCCAATGATTCAAAATTTACTGTGAAGGAACCCCTGGAACAGAGGTGAATCTCACAATGAGTTTTCCAAGTTACGAAGGTCCACTGAAATAGATCCACTAGTTTTGGCCAGAAACCATTGAATCTGCATATGACTGCCTGGGATTCAAATGTTCTACATAGATCATTTGTTTCTTAGAAATCTATGGCCAAAGTTGGGACTTGATTTAGCTACTCCACAATATAGGGGTTGGGTATATTGAGAGATTGAATTTTTTTGGCCAATGCAACAGACTTCCCTTTAAGGATGTCTTTGAATGAAGTACCTTCATTTACTGGTCCCTTATTCGACTTTGATCCTTTAGGGAAACTAGATCCAAGAAAACACCCGCTCAACCTCATATTGACAAAGATTGAGGAATTTCAATCAAATCCTTGGTATGGAAGCAACATTTCATCTTAAAGAGATCTTCCTCATAGATCAAACTTTGCATCTCCATTGGGAACTTTGTTCTTTTATAGATCTCTCATTTCAGATCCAATGCCAAGAAATCCTTTAGAAGCCCAATAAGGAGAGATCTACCGTCTAGAGTGTTTGAAAAAAATTGAAAGGATACCTCTTCTTCCAACTCTACTATAAGACTATTGTTGGCTTAGTGGGGCCTGACCCAGGTTCAGAAGTAATTTAGCCAAGCAAATCCCAGTACTACTAGCCCTTTCGACAACAGTTCGTGGAGCGCAGACTAAGGTCTCACCCAAAGTAGTATGGGAGGGTGATAGAACTAAGTTTCCACACCCTGGAGATGTCTGATATGAGGTGATTTGTACGCGGCCCAACCTTCACACTTACTGTGCTATGCACACCTGCAGGCACCCCGCGCCCTGAGATACTATCTTCATGCAATTTTAACCGTAGCGCGACTAGTGTTATTATCCAAGTCTTCCTTAATTAGGTTTTGTTAGTTGATTACTTAGATTCTTTTCATGTATAAGCATCCATACAAGTATATATCAATTTGTGCGTAGTAAATAAACAGAGTAAAAGTAATTCACAACATCAAAGTACAAATTCAAGAATAGATGCACAGAGTAAACTTCTCTTTATTATCTTTCAATCCCATTACAGACCCAACTCCGCCCTATGCATTCAGCTGCAGGGGTCTGCGCACTCAGCTGTGGACTCTACTAGGCCTCTGCACACTCAGCTGCAGAGCCTTTACCTACTACTATGACCTAGTACACTTTAGATCCAACCTTAACCTCGAACCATGCCTTCGCCATTATATATATTCTTACTTCGCTACCTTTACACTTAGAGCCTTGCTCTATTTATACAATCCCATGGTCCATGGACCATGGGTAGGCCAACACAAATTTACATTAAATTAAAATATTTTAGGGTGGACAACCCAATGACTCTTTCTAGATTTCGCGCTCTACACCCGCAATTCGCGAAGTCTTACAATCTTATTGACCAAAACTTGGGCTTTGAGCCCCAAAACATGTTGTGGGGGATCACATGCCCAAAAGGCCCCTAAGACAATCATCATAACTCGTCTCAAGTCACTCTTCTGGTGCGGCAATCCTGGCACGGAGCCCCTCCAACTGTGCCTATGTTTCGCGAAGGTTCGCAATGCACTCGTCTGTCGTCTGCTGGATCTGCTCTACTCTTTCAGCCGAATGCTTGCTGTTAGGGGAAAATCCCTTTCTGATGGCATGCATCACCTTCATCTATGCGAACTTCCCTTCGATATCGGTAGTGATGAGGAAGGCCTCATCAATCCAAGGCTAGACGCGTGCTTTAAGTACTATCGCTTTCTATCGTGTGGCATCCACCTGTTCCTTCAATGCCTTTGCCTGTTGTAGCTTTGCCAGCTGTTGGGAAAGGGAAACTATCTACGTTGTTCCACGCACATTGTCATACTGCGCTTGAAGCTCCTGCACCTTTGTTTCCAGGCACTGTATGATGGGGTCCTCTTATAAGGAAGTGAGGACCGAGAAGGATTATTCTAACATAGTCGTACAGTTTTGCACTACATGTCCTATTTCCTCTAACCCTTTTTGGATAGTGTTAGCACATTGTTCCCTAACCTCTTGGGGCATGGATGACTGCGCCTTCAATCACAGTTCGATAATCTGAAGGTTGAGGTCCAGCTGTACCCTCATTGCTTCCTCCTTTGCCTCACGAAATCCACTTGCCAATCTATGAATTCGCTCTCCTACTGGTAGATCTGCTGGGACAACTAATTCCGGGACAGTTCTATAAGCATCATCCACCGCCTACGCCAGTCCTTGAGTCTATGCAACGAGTTCATCATGTTGTCGGCTAAGTTGTTCCATATTGATCTTTTGTTCACTCAATACTTGTAATGCACGACCTTCTCTGGCACGGAGCTCGGCTATGACGCCATCTTGTAACTGGTACAGGATTTCTCGCAGAAGGGCAGCCAAGTTTACGCTCAACCCTTGAATCCTTCCCACCGCAACTTGGTCAACTTCGTTTGCTATTGCTAACGCACCCTTGGGGAACACGAAAGTGTTATTCATGTGGGCGTGCATCATCTATTTCGTCTCTGACGTACCTACTGCGACATATGGGGTCATCATTCCAGTTTTAGGGGGCTGCACCTGTAGTCCCTGTAACTGCGTTTACAGCGCCCCCAACACAGTGTTTTGCTCCATCAACACTTCTTGGAGCACATCCTTAGTGACATCGCAAACCGTCACGCCAAATTCAAACAAATCATCTTCTGTAAGCGTGATTGGGTCAATGGACATCTTAGATGCCTTCATATTCTTTATGGGGACCTGTTTCTCCAAGACGTGCAGCCGTTTCAATTGTTGCGAGGTACTTTCCAGATCCGCGCGCTCGCCGTCCATGTCGATGTCCTCAGCCTCCTACCCTATGGACATTTCATGGCCCTCCTCTGCCTCTTTTATTGGTGTTGTTGTTGTTTCTGCCGTCTACGCCACTGCTACTACATCGGTCGTCTTCTACTGTGCAGCTGCTTCTTGTTCCTGACGACTCTTTTTGGCCAGCTGCGTGTCCTTCTTCCTTTGTTGGGTTACGGCCTTTTCCATTCCTGCCAAGTCCAGGGCGTGCCATTCCGGAGGCCATGTTTCCAATGCTGTGAAGATGGTGTCATATGCAGCAATAAATGGAAGCTTTGTCCATTCCTTTGTTGGATCCTTCCGCACCCAGACATGAATGTTGTTCATGTCTACTTTAAACTCTATAAAGCTCTGCAGAGTGGCATACACTATGGGAGACAACTGTGGCCTTCTATTGATCCATATCCAGATGTTTGCCTCCATCAGCACCCAAAACACCTTGACCGCGTGAATCTGCTTTGCGTCCTTCATGGCCCAGAGCGAAGCATACTTCACGGCCTGAGGAAGGTCCTGGTCGATCGGTGGGAACTGGCTATCTGCCGATAGTTCACCTGCTACTAGCACAATGGATAAGAGCAACCACGCATAGTGGAAGGTCTTACCCTGCTCTTGGGCCTCCTTGGAGTTTATCAAAAATTCCTCATAGAGGAACTCAATCCAGTTGAACTGGACCCCCTCTGAGCACTGTTCGACCAACGCAACCATAGGTGCTAGTACTTCATCGGCACGGCACTTCCACATTAGTTTGCCGGCTAGGAGCTAGGTGGCTACGCGCATGCATTTTCCCTTGATACTTGCAATTGCATAGCTGCGCTTCTTCTTCTCCAGCTTGTACTTGGTTTTCATGGCTTCCATGAGAGCCCAATCACTTCTTTCACCAGCTATTTCCCTGAGGTCGCTTCCCTTACAGGGGAGCCGAGAAATCCTATGAATGAGTTTCGCGGTGATGGGAATAGGCTCCTCCAGCCATAGATACCCATCATGCACCAGGCACAGAAGCTGCCTAATGACAAAGATCGTAATCGATGCGCAGTGAAAATGTGGAATCCATATTGGTGGAGTAGCCCCGCCTTCTCCACACCGCGCAAACATTTTTGTAGTTCTAGCATTGTAACGGAACCCTACTTGCTTTGTTTCATGAGATTTTCAGTCTGTAAATGTGGGAAACTTTCGCCGTCCGCGAGGTCCCAATCTTCAAATTTCATTGTGGGCACACGGCCCAGGACTGAACCTTCAAATAGAATTCCATCTAGGAGGAGCAAGGTCTAGAGTGCACTCTTATCGGCATCCAAATCTTTAGGTACTTTTTCTTTCCCTTTCCGTGGAGGGACATACTCAGGCAGTTTTGCTGCAGCGCGCATGTCTTCTTCCATTTCTTCGTCCACCTCTATCTCCTCTACGAAAACATGGAGGTCCTCTTCCTCATCATATGTCTCAAGGTTAACAGTCTTGCCCTTATCTTCCATAGAAATTTTACCAAACCATGGATTTCACAGGGACATGTGGACCAGTCCCACTGCCTGTGTATCCGTCTTGGGCCTCGGCGTCTGAGGCAATTTTGGAATTTCTGGTGCATCCCCCACCTGCACTGTAGGGCCCTGCATGGCTTCCTCGGTGATACTTTCAACAAAACCCACACCTCTCCTGGTAGTTGTCATCTTCTTTGATCTGTCTATAGTTGTTCGTGACTTTGGAGGCTCAAACACCGATTAGCGCTCAACATTGTGTGCTCTTTGTAACAGCTCAAATCTCAAACAAGCAAGTGTTGTCTCAGGGCCAACCTTGGTAGTTTTATAATGTCTTTCAAATTCTAACTTGACCGTTCCCCCCATTTCTGAGTCATTAATGCATTCTTGGCGGCAGATCATCCCAAATCTAGTTCTGACTTCGTGCCTTAATTGCCCAACACCCGCTCCTCTTTGTCTTAAATTGGACATCTTGTCATGGATAGTGACACCAACAGTCACTTCCCAACCTACCCACATGGCAGCGCAGCCCCCTCTGTGCGGGCACGACCCTTGTGACCTATCGATCCTGCGCACAACCTCCTTATCGCACAGCTCCCTTGCAGACTCTTTTATAGTCCTGCACCCTCTTTCAATTGCTTGGAGCATTGAGACTATGCTCCCTACGGCTATTCAGGTGGTCACATCGCTTGTGTGAGGCTTCAATTCACCTTCTAGCCTAGTCCGCGGGCACTCCTCAACTATTCTTGCGACAGTCAATGCCGCACACCCTTCCTTATGCGGTGCGCTCCCCTGGTTTCTTTGTTTGGTAAGGTGCGATCGCAACCATGGTAGCAGAGTCACAAATTCTCGGTGACAATCTTCTAATGCAATAGTATGGTTGTCTATATCTTGTCTTGTCATTCTTACTTTGTCGATGAGACACGCTTGCACGGTTTCATTTTCCAGTGTTTTGATTTCCGCATCCATTAACATGATTTTCTTCCTCAGTCGTACTCAATCTTCTTAGAGTTCGCGAAGCTTAAGGTTCCCTCGCCGAATGGCTTCCTGAATCTGCATATGTTCACCCTCGCATAACTGCATGATTCCTTCGTCCTGGTCCTTGTGTATTATCCCAACGATGGGAGCTATTACATGAGGATTCCTTTCCTCTAGGATTATGGTCTCGACTTTGTTCCTTAGTTTCAGAATCATCTCCGTGCTCCGGTTTTTTCACATGGACCTATAGGCACATCGAACTGCTGGCACACGCAGATCCCAATTATTTTGTCTCGCCTAGTGAACCCTGTTCAGGACTCCACATACCTTACTGAAGCTTTCATGTGGAACATTTGTCGTGTGTGTCACCTTTCCTACTGCTGTGCCCTGTTCTGATTTTCAATTCTGAGTTTGGGGTGTGCTTGTGTGGGCTGCACAGCACATGTCTGTACCCATCGAGACAGGTGTGCACGCAAGTTGCTCCATCCTTGCTGGCTAACTCTTGTTCGAAGCTGGGGGCTTCCAAACCGTAGTTGTATCATCCTTCTACATCCACACTAGTCTTGAAAGTTCCCTTGATGTGTACCCCACCATCGTGTGGGTGTTGCGCGTAGTGCCCACTTCAACGCATCGAACTGCTGCTGTTCCAGTACTGCACTTTCAAATTTGCTCAGGAATTCATCCACCGTTGTCAATCCATCATATGTCGGCAACTCTCTTGCCTCTGTTGTCATGCAACACAGTGATCTAACCATCACGTTACAATTCAGTGTCATCACTTTGTGCAACTGATTCTGCCATCACTCTACTTCTTCATCTGAATTCGAAGTGTAGGAGTTTTCGCGCTCCCACAAGGTCCTCTCATCTGCACTCGGATTCACCCAATCCTGGTCTCGTGCAGTTATCTTGTAAATACAATCAAGATCATTGTCGCACGCTAGTTCAGTGTAGCGTGCTCCTTCTGCTGGGTCCAATGGGACTACTACGCATTATGACTTTTTCTCGAAGATCATTTTGCGCTTCTTCAGGTTGATCACTCCATTCATATCAGTGGCCCAGTCTATTCCTAACAGCACGAAATAGGGATTTTTGTCATCGACAATCTCTATTACTTCAAAATCCGCCTGCAGGCTCGCGCCTTCAATATCAACTGTTACCCCTTGCAACCTCCCCATGGGAAAAATATTATGTTGGTTTGCCATTCATAATTGAATAGGTGACCATTGTAACATGGGCCTGCCCATGCGTTCCCATGTTTGCTTTGTTAATACATTCGCATCCGAACCTAGATCTAGGATTACCTGATCCATTTCATACTCACCAATTTGTGTAGTCAATGTCATTTTCCTTCCAGTGCGCAATGCATGCTTCCCCAACTTCTGGACTACGCGCGGTTCTCCTAACCCCACGCACCTGGTGATCAATTCTTGTAGTCCTTTAACTTCCTTGTTGTCGTGCAAAAGTTTCATGCATGTCTCCAGAAAGGTAGTGAGCATAGAAGGATCCATTCCTGGCTCTGGTTGATCCTTACTTCCTGAAGTGGAGGCCTCCGCGAAGCTTTTCTTAGCTTCCATGAATGTCTCCTTTGCACGTGCTAAGTCAAACTCGGGTTCCTTCGCAGGAGCCTTGCGAACCCACGTACTCTCCTCTGTCTTCTTCCCCGTATCCTCTCCCGTGGTCGTACTACCTTTGAGTATCATGTTTACGTTCGGGTCCTCTTCGCGCAGTTCAAACCTCATCATTTGTATATTTTGAGTTAGAGGCTAGAATACTCCTTTTTCGTGCATCCTTGTGATCAACGTAGGACAGTCTATTGTTTCATGATCAAACTGAGCACAATACCTTCAGAATATCCTCGTCAAGTTAGTGCAATCGCAGGCATCGTGCCCTGATCCTCTGCAATTGTAACAAATTAATTGTCCATGGCCGCTTCCTGGTCCCATTCCACCTCGTCCTTGACCTCGCCCCTGAAATCCAGTGCGCACCATCCCCACATCTAGGTCAAGGGCTCACGTTTTAGTCTACATCCTATAGGTAGGGGTCTGATCCATCATTAGCTTGTAACTGCAGCAAGTGCGCTCATCATGGCCTACTGACCTGCAGAAATTACAAAACAGTTGTTGGGGTGTCTGGGTATATTTCTGCAACAAATGATAATTATCCATCATGTGTTTCCCTCCTATCTGACAAATCGCGCACCATAAAGCGAGTGTTGCGCTCAACCCTGCCTGTGCCTCCAGCCTCAATGGCATTGGCCCTCCTCCTACCAAGTAGTTCGAGAACACTAGAAAATGATCCTTATCATGGCCTTGACCTTTGCATTTTATGCACCATACTTCCTTGCGCACCTCTAGCCGCGGTGCCCTATCCTGCTTCAAACTTTGCATTTCCAAACACAGATTCTATAGCTACACATGGATTTGTTGAACTCCCAACCCAGGGTCTTGTATCAAGGTCTCATGTAATCTCATTTCCATTTCCAACGCTTCAGCCTGGGTATAAATTTTATGCTATGACAATGTCGTCCTCAAGTGTGGTGTCAGAGATGCTACAAACCATGCGCGATGTTTTCCATCTGTCAACGTCATATTGGCTTCGTGGATCATACTCTTTAGCCATTGATCCAGATCCCAAGGAGTCTCACCTGGGAGCATTGCGATTTCTTTATACCCGATGATTGATTGTGTTTCTAACTTTGGCCTACTAAATTCCCTGTTCAGCACATTCTGGATCTCTATTATCCCTACATTTGGGTGGTCGTTAGAGTGCTTGATATACCATCTTAGTGCGTGATCCTATAGCACGCTCACCAATGTAGCCTTCTTAATATTATTGTCCGTGACACCTTGTGCTTCCCATACTACTCTTACCACGAACCAGAATTGGTTCAAGTCTTCATTCCCTACCCCTTTGAATAATGGTAGTTTGATCGTGCTTGCCATACTGCGCTGTGGAGATGGTGGAGGTGGAGTGGGTGGAGATGGAGGTGAGGGAGGTGAAGTGGGTGGCAGGGTGGGTGGAGGTGGTAACCACGGGATGTGCTGCCTTATCAAACTAACCATGCTTCTCGGAGAGACCTTAGCGAACTCCTCCTCACTTTCTCACGAGAGTGAAATTAAGGGATTGTTTTCTAATTCTTCGCTACTTTTGTAGATTTTTCGGCTCCGCGTAGTCCCAAACATTAATGTATTCGCATGACCCTTTTTTCACACAATAACATCTTAATCTAGGTATTCAAAGATTTAATATACTTACCTTGCGGTCCCTTGAGAAAGCGTCGCTCTGCCTCACTGTAGCTCATGGTCATGTCTACTGCAAACTCATTGATAAATCCCCCTATTATTCCGGTCGAGCCAATGGTCCACAGCTCGTGCGATCTTATCTTCTGATGCTTCTAGTCTGCGCACTAATTTCGAAGTCCACACTATCGGTTGGTCAAGCCTACACCTTCCCTGCCTATCAGCTAACCTCGTGATCCACTCATACAACTCAGATGGAAAGGATGCAAAGAAAATATCGTGGATTTCCGTATACATGTAGCGATCCAGCCACTTTTCCTTAAATACTTGCGGAGTTCTATTTTCCTGTGTCGTGAACTCGTGAATCTTCTTGTCCAACCACTCTTCAATTTCCTTCTTTGTTGGGTTCCAGTGGCACAACATCAGACATCCCTTATGCAGATCCTGGTCCCAACAATGGAACCATTTGTTGGCTTAGTGGGGCCTGACCGAGGTTCAGAAGTGATTTAGCCAAGCAAATCCCGGTACTACTGGACCTTTTAGCAACAGTTCGTGGAGGGCAGACTGAGGTCTCACCCAAAGTAGTATGGGAGGGTGCTAGAACCAGGTTTCTACACCCTGGGGATGTCTGATATGACGTGATTTGTACGCGGCCCAACCTTTGCACTTACTGCACTACGCGCATCTGCAGGCACCCTCACCCTGGGATACTATCTTCACATAGTTCTAACCGCAGCACAACCCGTGTTATTTATCCAAGTCTTCCTTAATTAGGTTATGTTAGCTAATTACCTAGATTCTTTTCATGTATAAGCATCCATACAAGTGTATATCAATTTGTGTAGTAAATAAACAGAGTAAAAGTAATTCACAACATCAAAGTATAGATTCAAGAATACATGCATAGAGTAAACTTCTCTTTATTATCTTTCAATCCCATTACAGACCTGACTCCGCCCTGCGCACTCAGCTGCAGGGGTCCGCGCACTCAGCTGTAGACTCTACTAGGCCTTTGTGCACTCAGCTGCAGAGCCTCTACCTACTACTATGACCCATTACACTTCAGATCCAACCTTAACCTCGAACCATGCCTTTTTTATTCTATCTATTCTTACTTCGCTACCTTTACACTTAGAGCCTTGCTCTATTTCTACAATCCCATGGTCTGCGGTCCATGGGTAGGCTGACACAACTTTACATTAAATTACAATATTTTAGGGTGGACAGCCCTATGACTCATTCTAGAATTTGCACTCCACGCCTGCAATTCACGAAGTCTTATAATCTTATTGACCAAAACTTGGGCTTTGAGCCCCAAAACATGTTGCAGGGGATCCCATGCCCAACAACTATTATTCGTACACCTCTCTCTCAGACCTAGGGGTATATAAGGTGGATCTACAGTCTTTGTAGCTTCAACAAGCCTACTCATGTCCTGATCCATGTATAAGAAGGGTGAAAACCATGTCGAAAATAGATTGAGAACTCCAATAAAGAGATCTCTTGAGAATCGTCATTCCCAAAGAAGATCTACAAGAAAAACACTTGTTTGTGATCCCCATGACCCCGAACTACAGAAACCACATCAGATCTCCAGGGATCAGCCCCCGCATAAGGTAAGAGTTCCAAATTGGTGTTGTAGAGACCCATTTCTCTCACCTTAAACTCATCTATCAAACATCTTTGCATTAAAAAGTCTTCATTTTTTTATAGTATTCCTATAGAAACCATCATTGTCGGTGCTTCTTGTCCGTTAGTCGACTTCAGCGTAACCTCCTAATCCAACCAGATCCCTCCCAATATCGATCCCTCCATTAACACCCACCGAGACAAAGGATCCCCAATACGCAACATGATCTGATCACCTGAGGCATGAAAACATGTCGTCACTATGCCTTCCACTTCACAAACGAGGACTATAACCCTAGTGTTGACTCGACCATCGCTCCTCTCCCCCAATCTACCAGAATGATACCCCCAAGTGTTACTTATTCCATTTGGGGTAATAAATAGTGCATTTCCTTTCATAATGTCTTCACTTTCATGCATGTGCCTTTTCCTGGACCTACTACCATCTGCCCCATTTATTTTCTCCTCTGATCTTAGAGGGCTCTACCTATCCCTATGACTGGCCCCTAGCTCATATTGCCTTTGCCTCTACAAGTCAGACAAGCTTTGCAATATGAATGCATTTATCTCAGCTTATTTTTCTTGATCTCTCACCAACCTTTCATTATCTGCTTTATAGCCCCTAATATCAGCCTTTAAGCACTTCAAGGTACCCATTAAATCAGCAGAATTTGACCCTCCCCCTTGGCTAACTGGCCTTTCTTCTTGCCCGTGTTGTGTATGGTCAAAACTATATTCTACCATATTGTTGTTCACCTCTTTGTTGTGAGGATTTATGGCATACCATCATTTTAAACTCTTGGTCATCTTCATATGCTATCATGCACACAAAATTGTTAGATGTATTATGACATAAATGAGTAAGTATAATCATGACCATGAACTTTCTTTTGTGGAGTTGCCATGGAAAACTAGTTGTATAAAACAAGCCATATTAGTACTCCAATATCAATTGTTCATCAAGATATTAACAACTGCAGGTGCCTGCATAGCCAATGGATTATGTCAGGCCACACAATTTTTAGTACCATACTGCATCCTTAAATCACAAAGTAAGCATTTCCATGATGTATGAGATCAATATTTAATCAAACCCGATTTTAACACCTAAATATCTGTGTTATTAACTTTCTATAAATCACTATGAAACTCCTTTGTATGAGTTCTATTGTTACTCTCCCATGATAGAGCCCATCCAGTCCAAGTGTTGAACCTAGATGCTCTAATACCACACTGTAACACCACCCCCTCCTAATCCCTTTGCAACACAGGTTGGGAGGAGACTAGTTACTTGACTGACTCAAGATCTAAGGTGTCATTATAGAAATGGGTTCTTGAAATTTTGATCCCTTCAACTTTCTCATAGCCTCAATTAGACATCACCATGGCGTCTGTCTCGTCGAGACGATTCCGACGATATAAATTTTTACTTCAATCCAATCTATGGACCATGAGATACGTCCATCTGAATCTATGGTTAATCAGAAGGAGCCACATCATCAACCTTTCCACACAATTCTCATGACGTGCCCTCGTGGAACCCACCTGGCAATCTACATCACCCTCCCAATGCTTATTTGCAATGATGTGGTATATTATGACTAGGTCATGGCACGGGCCTTACAATTAACACACACATATAATTTATTTGAAGCTAATAGACATAACGTTAATTGTCGGGAACTTTTATGTTACTTAGGTACGTTACCCCGACCCTTCTCACCTTGCGCCTTCACAAGCGGCTCTAGGAAAGGCCTTCCAGACTAACCTGTCTATGGGTCCACCCTTGTTCCAATGATTAATCTATTAAGCTCTAGTGTACATCACCACATCTCATATTGCGTCACCCCACGCCATTTGAACACACTCCATCTTTGAACTACTGGGGGTTGAACTCCAGGATTACGTGTCCTAGTGGGTCCACACCACAGTACTATCAATGTTTCCACATGCTCCACATGATCTTGCTCACATTCGACAGCTCTAGAAGGTTTTCTCCTACCATGACATCTCGGTGTTGATTCATCCCGACTCTCCCATGAACAATGTGCCTTGCTACCTCCAGGAGATGAAATCTAAGACAGACATATTCCTATCAACTTCCACAATATTTCCTTTCTAAATGAGTCCCATATTTCACTTCCTAACGTTGTGATAATCCTTCTACATGGGAATTGGTTCTTTTGTTGTCCAATGCACGGCCTACAGATCATCTTGGCCTACTCCATGCTATCATCCCTTTCATGGTATCCCAGAGCTCGTTGGCCCAACATCTCTTTTACACGACCTCTTGTGGGCATCTTGGAACATAACCTCCAAGACATGCCATCTCGTTTCCTCTCCTTCATTGATCCTCTCACTTACTCTCATTTGTTGAACATGCTAACTTCGCTCTTGATATTGCATTGCATTCATATGGCTAGCAGCCTAGCTTTCAGGCCAACCATCACACAACCCAATAAATTCGTCCAAGATCATTGATAAGGTTAAGAGATTGGGGATATGAGATACGGTTACGAGATAATATTTTTACTGAAAATACATCATGATCCATTTTCAAAGAGTATCACACATGGCTTGGCTATGGTGGTTGTATAATCTCTTGGACTTATGACAAAACTCTATCATCGCCCTTATGGTTTTATGAAGCACATTCCAATGTTATCCTTCCTAAGCTTATGACATGATTTCCCTTCTTGGGTTTCCAATGGCCGCATTGGAATGTATCGAATAGGGACTTGTCCATTCAAACCAAGGGTTTGTCCATTTAGCCTCTCAAAGGCCTATGGTCCTTGATCCTTAACTAGTTATAGGAAAATAACCGCTCTCATCCCAGAGATCTACAGGTCTCCTCAAGAAAATGAATAAGCATAGCAGGGCTTATAAAAACAACTAGAGGGCATGCAGTGGAAAAATAGGTTGTAAAAGGGTCAGTGTTACATCAATAATAGGAAGGTTCCTTCCCAATCGAATTATAGGCACACGCATTATAGTTGAACATCAAATGATCATGCTCACATGCAGCAGTAATACTCAGTGCACACAACACTTACACAGACAAAATTATATATGTGGTCCTACATAAAGAATGTTAGTGGAATACCACAACAGCAAGATACACGCTCAATGGAGCTTTACCATTCCAATCACAGTAAATCCATGAACTGTTCACACAATTAATATAACACCAATTTAACAGCTCAGCGAGAACTCGATAAAAAAGAATGCATTTACAATCACTTGCCTTTAATTGATATAGGAATGGGAAACAAAGTTTCGGACAAAAACTCTCCACCCAACCATAGACAAATTGTAGCTAGTTCTCACTTTCAGTTGTCACCCCCGAGCCAGATTCCAAATACTAAGGTGGTTCTACTCCAGGGATTTATCATGACTATTGATTGAAACAGGGACTCCAGAGGCTCTCCCTCCTCCACCCACCAATCAACTAGAATTCAATAACTTTGAAGTGATTCGAGAGGCTTGTCACCTCCACCCTTTCGTTTTTCAACAGCAAACGAACTCCAGTGACTCCAAAGGCTCCACCTCCACCTTGAAACATCCAGCACAGTGGCTCCACCCACTTAAGTGAATCCATAACCCATTGTACAAAGCACAACAAGAAAGGCTCCAGAATTCCTCTCTCTAGGATTCCAAGGAACAATCTCTCTGCCCCAACCTTTAAGGGACTCTAGAGAAAACTATCTACACCTTCTAGCCAATGGGGAATCGAGAAGCCATTGTCCTCACTTAAGAGATCTTTGTATGCCATTCTTTGCCAATTAAAATTAGTTATCCAGGCGCTTCTTCTTGTTCTTGAACTTCAGGATCTCCCTCTGCTACTGATCTTCACTGCTCTCCTCCAATGCGCTTTCTTCTTTCTCTTATGCCTCTCTCTCCCTCATCCATGGCGGATTCCATTTTTCCAACGTTCCACTCCCTTGGTTCACTTCCTCATTCTTCCCACTACCTGCACAACCCCATCCTCCATTAATTTTTTGGTACTTGTTTCTTGTCACATTATTTCCAAGGCAACGTGGACTACATACATTTCTTTTAGTTCTATTAATCTCAAGAACCAAACTATTAAAACACGCAACAACCAATCTTCAATGGTTGTCCCAACAATTTAGAGTTTCTTGCCTTAAGGAAACTTACACCATCCCAACAAGCAACCTCCCTCAATCCTTGGAATATGTGTCCCTTACTTAGCCCATTTTAATTTAGAAATCCAAATACATGGAAGTGTTTACATGGAATTCACAAGTAAGATATAATCGGGGTTGTCACAAACTTACCCTATCCTTTTGATGTCACCTTGGAATTCCTTCAAATGTCTTCAAAAGAGGGGTAAATAGATTAAATCACCTCCTCATCAAACTTTTATGGTGCATGACCTCTCCTTTATCTTTTTAAATGTGCATTGAAGATATTGAAGAAGGAGCTAAAGAACATCCTTCCCTTTACTCGAAAGAATAATTGAATGAATTATCATCATTGTCTCTGTAATATACAAGAATTTTGTGTCAGATACAAATTTAAGAACTTGCTCCAATGATGATTGCATAGACAATAACCTACTACTAAAGAACAATGAAAAATAATCATAAATAAGAAAATGCAAAATGCTTCAAAAGAAAATCTATGCCTCCAAACATTGTACTAGCTCAGAGTTGCATATTTTTGACAATGCAAACCTAACAACAAGTTTTTTCTAAAAAACTATCACAGTGGTAGAAATTTGCTAAACATTTTCAATTTTTCAAATCACACTATGGAAGTCCCTTTTCTTGCTTGGTGATAAAACCATATGTCAAGACTCAAATATCTTAAATTGGTTTTTCTCCCATTTAGCTACAATGTTTTTCAACTCCTAGTGGACTTTGAAATATATGCTACAAAATGTAGTGTCACACGACCTATCATTCCCACCATAGAGGGGCATGGCCCTGCCTATTTCGATAGTATACATAGGCATACATGCAGTTAATTTCTTGTTCATATGTTTACTTTATGGACCCAATGATGCATAGTAACCATTGAAGGATAGATAGATATAGTATGCACCTTTTTAGGATGTGTTGATCTAGCATGGACCCATCAAAAATGAAACTTGTGATCATGATGTGGCTTGAATTGTTCTCGTACTATTGTGGAAAACGTAGTTATAATGAAAAATATGTAGAAGAAATTGGTAAGAGAGGTAAGAGTAGATACGTGGATGACTATTTTTTGAGGTGATTTTACAAATATGACCAAGGCACTATAATATCATGTGTTGAAATCTTGTTTATTATTGCGTACATATATGATATGAAAATACAAGCAAGTGAAGAAAGAAGATGATTTCAAAAAAGGAGGAGACTTCCACTGGCTATATTATTTAGTTAAAAAAATTTGGTCATCGCTTCCCATGCCAAGTGTGTTGCTTTGAATGATAGGGGTATTGCATGCACATAAAGCATCCATGCCACTTGTCCCTAACATGAGGGAGTATAATTGTATTTGCATGATATAGATGATAAATGAATCATTTGGCTTCACCATAAGTTCTTTCGTATTGGAATAAAATCTTATATGATACAATGCCAATGGATTCACCTTCAAAATCAAAAAATGTCACACCATTGTCCACATAATCCAATGTAAATCTGTTATTAGTGTTCCTTGTTGTGTAGTTAGTGGTCAAATCTTACTGGTTATTGAGTGAACAAAAATATATTAGACAATGTAAAGCCTTTGGAAAATATTTTCCAAAGAGGCTAATAAGTGAGCCCTATCACATGGTTTGAGTTGTGCAAATTCAAAGAAACTGGATTTCCTTAATTACATTTTAGGACATGGTAATTAGGGTTGAATATTTCAATTTATTTAAGCAATGATGACACTTTATGGTTAGTATAAGGGAAACAATTTCTAGCAAAGGTTTTATGAAATTATCCCTAAATTCCTCCTTCTCTACTTATGACAAAGGTTGCTTGCAGATGCAGGAAGACAAAGATTTTAGTGGATGTTTTTTGTCAATGTCCCTAAACCATTATGGTGCACTTTAAAATCATTAGTGTTCCACGGTTACAGGTACATTTAAGTAATACATATGCAAAAAAGACATTAGTGTTGCACTTTGGTCAAGATGCATTGATGCTCCGCATTGGTTTACTTACATCAATGCTTCTATACCAATACACATTAGGGTGTCAATGACCTCCAAATACATCAATGCTCCTCTTTGGTTTGGGCACACTAGTGCTCCTCCATAAGGTGAGGATGCATTGATGCTCTTATAAGATGTGGGCACACTAGAGCTCCTATGAGACGTGGGCACATTGGTGATCCTATTTAGGTATAGGTGTAACGGTCCTCCTAATACACCAAAGCATTGAATAATAATTCATGTTTCTTTAACTTATTGAAAGATGAGGGGAAAACCTAAATATGACATTTAAAAAGAGGACAAAGAGAAGGCTTGTTTTATTTCTTCATCTAACATGGCTATATAAGAGAGAAGATGATGAGCATGTGGTTTTACAAGAGAATGCAATACAAATAACCATCAATGCAGGGAAATATATAATATTGCAGCAAAGTAACAGTTTCTTTCATTTATTGTCCTTCTTTTTTCCCTTTTTCATTATTTCAATTATTGTCGTTCTTTGTTTTATTTCTATTATTTTTCCTTTCTCACTATTGTTGATCTGGACTTGGGGGGAGGCACCCAAGATCTGAAAAGTTGAAATGTTAGAAGAAAAAGAGGAGAGCACACAATAAACAAAACCACAAAGAAACTTATTTTTATTAAAACATATAATAATTGTAAAGACTAGATTGTGGTGGACAATGTGTCCTTTTACAAAATGTGACTGGTTACTTGTAGCCATTTTTTGTTACAATACCAAAGGTAAATTCCATAGGTGGATAAATACCATGGGTGAATGAATACCATGGGCAGACGTCACTTGCAATACCATGGGTAAATTCCATGAGTGGATAAATACCATGGGAGGATGAATACCAAGGGTGGATGCCACTTACAATACCATGGGAAAATACCATGGGTGGATGCCACTTACAATACCATGGGTATATAAATACCATGGGTGGATGCCATTTACAATACCATGGGTAAATTCCATGGGTGGATGAATACTATCGGTGGATGAATACTATCGGTGGATGAATACCATGGGTGGATGCCATTTTTCATTCAGATCATTCGTTCCTCCTTAAGAAGCAATGGTCTCCATTGCTTGAAGTTCCCTCCTGGGAATTCTTTGTTGAATATGAAGAGTAAGTGAAGAGAAGGGTTTTGTGTGGATAACCCATAATCGTGATGAACGAATATCTGAGGATAGAGATCGCTTGTAATTCTTGTGACCAACTACGATACTAACAGTGTGCGGCCTAGGAAATGGACTTCGATGAAGTGTGGGTTTGTGGATGACCCATAACCATGACAAACGAAGATCTCAGGATAGAGATACCTTATAATGCTTGTGACCAACTGTGATACTAACAGTGTGCGGCCTAGCAAAAGGACTTCGATGACAAAGATTTTGTGTGGTTGACCCGTAACTGTGATGTTGATTGTTGATGAAGTAACAGGTGCCTACATAGCTTGGGGTGGGAAGGCACGTCTCCAAAGAAACCAAGTTGGATGTTGATATGCTTAAATTGATGAATGTGAAGTAGGTGCCTACTAAAGCAAGGTGGGAGGGTACGTCTCCAAAGGGAACCCACTCTGAATGCTACCCCAGATATAAAAACTATTTTAAAATGGGCACAAATCGGTCAATATAACTCATAATATCTATTATAAACTGTTTTGGAAATAGAATGACCATTGTGCATCTTCCCATGTGATTGAAATCCCTATCTGGACATTCTAAAAACTTAGATTCATGTTGCAACTGTCCCGACGTCACAAAAGTTCTGAAAAATAGTTGATTTTAAATCAGCAATATCTCCCTCATCTGAACTTTGATTCGACCAATTTGTTTTTTGAAAGTGGGTGATTTTTTAAGAGGAGCTCTGATCTGCAATCGTTTTTCTGAAATTCTACACAAAAACTGCAAAAAATGATAGGAGAGTCATCATCCACGAATTGTCGTCATAAAAATTTCTACAACACAACTGATTTTAAATCAGTGATATCTCCCTCATCCAAACTCCGATTCGACCATCTTTTTTTTTAATTTGGGTATTTTTTTTATAATTTTTTCACCAAAATTTTCAAACATGATCTGCAAATTCGTCACCCAAAAAATTCCTGCAAAAAAGAAGTGAAAAACAAAACAAAACAAAACAAAACAAAAAAATATTCTCGCTTTGCCCAAGAAAGTGCTTTATGGAGGTCGTAGCATGTGCCTGAAGTTTGTTGAAGATTGCTGCAAAAAATTGAAACTAAAATACGCATCAAACCTTCATTCCCATGTAGTCGTAACCTGAATCTAATACCACTAATATGAATCTTGGGGGGAGGCCCCCAAGATCTAAAATATTGAAATGGATCTTGGGGGGAGAGGACCCCAAGATCTGAAAAAATGAAATGCCAAAATAAAAAGAGGAGAACACACAACAACAAAAAACCACAAAGAAACTTTTTTTATTAAAACATATAATAACTGTAAAGACTATATTGTGGTGGACAATTTGTCCTTTTACAAAATGTGACTTGTTACTTATAGTTTTTTTTGGTTACAATACCATAGGTAAATTCCATGGGTGGGTGAATGAATACCATAGGTAGATGTCACTTACAATACCATGGGTAAATTCCATGAGTGGATAAATACCATGGGAGGATGAATACCAAGGGCGGATGCCATTTACAATACCATGGGTGGATGCCATTTTCCATTCAGACCAATTGTTCCTAACGTATTTCCGAGTTTTGTCTTTTTTTTCTAGTTTGAAGGGTTTTCCTCTATTTTGTAGTTTAATGGTGGATTTCTTATAGGGTTTATATCAACATATATTGCTAGAAAATGAAGGAAAATTTCAACAAAGAAAAGAGTACATTCTTGTGCATACATAGGGGTTTTCATCTCCCTTTATTTGTAGGTTCATGAGGTTTCTTTATGTCGCATAATTTTTTTTATTAGTGATCTTGGAGCATCATTTCTCTTTGTTGGTATGAGTGCATTAGTGCTCCTAGGTAAGGTCTGGGGCATCGATGATTCTATAAGGTGTAGGCACATTGAAGCTTTTAATATGTCAAAGCACCAAATAATAATTCATATTTTTTTTAAATTTACTAAAAGAGGCCGGAAAAACCTAAAGAAGACCCTTAAAAAGATAAAAAAGTGGTGGTTTGTTTCATTTATTCATTTCACATGAGAGATGAAGAAGAGTAGTTGCTTATAGAAGAGAATGCAATAAAAATAACCATGAATCAAGTATTATTTAGCCAAGTAACGATTTTTCTCTCTTTGTTATTTCATTTCTTCCCATTATAGATTTTATTTCTGTTATTTATTATTTCTCACTATTGTTCATAATTACTTAGCTAGTTTTTTTTGTTGGTTGATCTAAGAGTTTTGCCTTTATTTTGTAGGTTAATGGTCGATTTCTTTTAGGTTTTTGCATCAACATATATGACTAGCGAATGAGGGCAATTTAAACCAAGAAAGAGGTAAACTTCTTGGCAACATGGGTGCATGTCCAAAGTGGTTTTCACCTTGCTTACTTTGTAAGTTCACGAGTTTCTTCAACCCAGATTGATACAGCCTTAGCTGCTAATACCCACATTATGCAAACAAAATCGCATGCCATATACATGTCCCAATCTTAATCACCTGATCCATGGTGAAAACCTTCACAATTCAAGGTTTAAGGCCCCTTAATTAAACTTTATGCGGAATTACTACATCTGATGAAAACCCACTTTATTAAAGGTTAATTCTTTAAGCGGAAATATATTCGCAGTTCTCTTAACCCTTATAACTCAATCCTTCATGATCCTTTGGTTAAAACCCAAACTTAACCCATAAAACCTTAATCTCACTTTATTTCTATTATACCCTCATATAATAGAAATACACATAAACCGTGCTTAACCTTACTTTTCCACCTTTCCACAAACCTTTGCACGTATATTGATGCTCTTTATCGCCTTTAACCTCCACCGTCGATTTCGCTCCTTCAGATCAATGGCTATCGCATGATCTCCAACTTTAATCCATTTCTTTCCAGAACTCAAAGAGGTTAAGCTTCTTTGAATAGTTCATTGGGTCCGCCAGGAATGTTAACCTGCGTGCACTTTTCCATGTGATTACCATCCAATTAATCACCGAATGAATGGTCACGATTATCGGAACTCAACGAGGTTTTAACCTTGTTGTATAAACCCTCACTACGTCTGAATTCCAAATTAACCTCCGCACGTGTTAGCATGCGATATCCGTCCAATCAGTCACCCAACGAATGGCTATGATCTATTCGGACTTCAATTGGATTTAGTCATAGTTCATAACTTTCTCGGGTCCATTTTTTTATTACCGCTTACAGCTTTGAGGCCGCGCAAGAAACAGCTTCCCGCCTACAAAAACTGCCTTTCCATTCTAATTAACACCCATGCATATTCACCACAAAATTTCCTTGGACCTCTTTCCATCGGACGACTACGATATTTTCTCCACCATTCCTCGTTCACCGTTATTATCCATCGATCCACAAGATCTGACAGTTTCTACTGTGCTAGTCAATCGACCCCAATCTCGATTGAAACTCTCCTCCATTCGCTTATTGGTGGAATTGCGTTAAACACACATTTATCTCTGTGCTCTGTCCTTCTTGATTTCGTTTGCACACACATATCTTATGCAACAACAATTCATTTATAAAGAATTACAATCTAGTCACATATGTACTCTACACAAGGTTGAAATCGAATTTTTGTATCCATTAACAAGTATTTACACAGGTTTTTCTCTTAGGCCTGATTTCCAATATCAGTGGCCTCTGTTTCCCTATCTGCATGTAGGCTTACAATCAAGCTCTATCTAATCTCTGGATTCTAATTCACACTCTAACAAACTAATTCTTCCTATCCCTTTTAGGCCTACATTTATACAAAAGGTTCTATGAACTAATTCTGGCTCAGATCCTTAATAATTTCAACTAAATCCTAAGAATCCTCTCAATCCCAAAAATTATGAACTAATTCCTAATTTAAGATCTACAATTAATTTCCAATCTATCAACCCCTTAATAATTTCAACTAAATCCTAAGAATCCTCTCAATCCCAAAAATTATGAACTAATTCCTAATTTAAGATCTACAATTAATTTCCAATCTATCAACCCCTAATGTTCCCCTTCCTTCGAGAACATTTACAATATGCCTCTCAATACTTAATTAGATCATATTCTCATAAAATCACTCAAAAACATTAAAATTACATTAATTTGATGCATAGGAAACCAACTTCCTTAAAACACAAGACCCCCTATGTCTACTAAAATACAATGATATTTCTGAGCCGAATGCTCCTACATCAGACTCCCAAGGTTGAAAACATTCATGATCTCCTAATCATGTGTTCTCATGTGCTAATAAAAAAAATCCTCCAGGGTCCCAAACTTTAGTTTGTAAATGCCCAAATGCCTTGCACCTTTGTTGTTGATGTATATTTGTTGTCTTCTGGTTCATCTTCCTCTCTTCAATCAGTTTCAAATTTTGATTGATCACTCCTCCTGCTGTCATTTTCCTCAATCGGGATTGTTTCATCATCAACTGCCATAATTCTTCAATCTCCATCTCCAGCACATCCTTGAGCTAGTAACAAATATTGCTTTTATTACTCTGCCACTTGTCGTTGTACTCGTCCATCAACTTCAACCTGATGTTTACTTTCTTCAGCTTTTTCTACTTCAGCTTCTGCTATTACTCTTGAAATTGCTCCAGGTATTGTTGTAGATATTTCTTCCACCCAAACTGTTAGGGTCCAACCCTAACCCCCTTATTTATGTAATAGGGTCGAGTCATAGTTATAGATAGTTAAAGAGTCAATAAAGCCCATATTAATAATTGTAAGTGGTTGACCCGCATTTAAAGAAGGGACCACAATTAGTTGCAAATGGGCCATGGTATTAGATAAATGGTATTAATAAGAACCATGGTACTGACCCATGGTATTGCATGTATGAATCCTATATAAAGGATAGAGACTCCCCTTGAGGAGCATCGTGTCTTATTTTTGTAATCAAGCCCAAATCTATTGGAGGTTGCCCCCTCAAAGAGGCAAGTGAACATTGCTTTCCTCTATAAATAATAAAATACATGCTGTTATTTCTCATTGTTCTGTGTTCTGGGTATATTTCTTCACATATTTGGTATTCTGGTATCTTCTCGCAGGTCAAGAGAATAACAAGTCGTATCATAGCACTTTCCAGGGCCGATGGGATCTCCATTTTTAGCAGAATTGTTTTTGGCTAGAGATGTGTTCCGGTGTCTTTAAACCATGGGATCTGTCGCTGAGCGCATAAACCTACAAATTTGGGGAGGCATGCACGCAAGAAATACAAGAGGTGGTCACGCTTGTTGGACTCCCTTGTAACCCCTGTGGGTACCCCTTTGAGTAGTAGCGCATTAGACAGAACCGCACACGGACTGTCTTCCAAGTACCCTCTGGGTATATCAGAAGCCCCCTAGGCTCACTTGTAACCTCGCCATAGATAAACCGTCGGTCATCTTGTTGCTACAGTACACCAAGAACAACACTTGGGGAGATTACTCGTGCATATGATAGGGTAGTTGGGTAGTATGGCTAAGGGTACGGTTGATCCTCCTTAGTTAGTGCCCTGAAAGATTGGGCCGAGTACTACTATTGGACCCTTATGTATATTGCGATCTGTAGCACCTGACACTCCTTGAGACCATAGTTCCCTTGTCTCTCTCTAGATCGTGCCTCATCTTTGCCAAATCAAATCTAGTAGGTTGGGTTTTGTCATAGCCGCAACAATCAGATCCACCATTCAAATCTAGCAACAGGGGTTCGATCACTACCACATTCCTACTCATACTCTACAGTTGAGGGTTTTGCCGAAATATCTGACTATTTGTGCATGGAGGCTTGTGGCTTCTATACCTGGGCATGATTCTCGCAGGACATTGGGCATAATTAACTTTTCTGGGAATCGGCTACTGCAGTGTTCCTAAGCGAGGAGTAAAACTCCTTTCAGAGTAAAATAAATAAACAAAAGATAAAAAAGTCTGAGACCCTCCCGAAATGCTTATAGGAGACTTAGCCCATAAGAATCAGGTCGACAGGCAGAGCAAGGTCATACCATTCACTTGTCAGCATCAAAATTTCGGGTGGTCCCAAATTTTTTTTCACAGTAACGACAAGTGCACCGCATCTGTGCATGGTACAAACCAGAGCTCAAGCTATGGCCAATGAGAAGATAGACACCCTTGAACACAAGTTGGAGGAATTAATGAAGCAGATCCAGTCCTTAAATGACACAATCACCAAGGGCAAGTCGGGGGAACAATCGGAGGCATATGTTTTTAATGAAAACCTTCAGGGCGAATCTAGTCATTCTATTCACTTCTATGGAAACCACCAACAATATCAGCCTCGACCACCCAAGATGGACATGTATAAATTTGATGCCTCCCATCTGGCCATATGGCTATCACAAATGGAGAAATATTTCACATTGAATCACATCAGAGATGATGCGACTAAGCTAAGTGTGGGAAGCATGTACTTGGACCAAGAAAGATGGCAATGGTGGTAGTGGCATCAACGCTACTATGCAAGGCTAATGACTTGGCAGATATTCTCAAAAGCCCTTTCTGATTGCTTTGACCATGAGTCTAACTTTTTGGGTCATCTTACTAAGCTCTGACAGACAAGTACAGTGCAAGAATATATTAAGGCCTTTAAAGCCTTAGCCTTCCACACAGGAGGTCTAGCAGATGAATTCTACTTGGAATGTTTATCAGTGGTCTCAAAGACGCCATACAAGCCCACGTCCAGATGCACCACCCAGTCTCATGGCTGGCAACTTGCATGACAGCTCGTGAAGTAGAACGTATGTTAGCAGCCTAGTCGACTCGTCTAAATTTCATAGCCAAAGGATGCCCCACCCAGGCTCCGAGCACTACCCAAACACTTAAGGTTCAAAATTTGTCACCAGTGGAAATGGCAGAAAGAAGAAAGCAATGATTGTGTTACTACTGTGATGAGAAATACTCCCAGGGGCATAAATGCAAGGAACCCAAATTATTTCAAATTGATGCTACTAATCACAGTTCATCTGAGGAAGCCCCACCATTTGAAGGACCAAAGGAGGAAGATGAGGACAACCAGCCAGACAATGAGCTCCCAGCTACACCAGAAGAAACGGTTATCTCACTCCATGCTTTGGCAGGAATTTCTTCTCCCCAAACTCTCAAAAATAGAGGTTTTATTAAACATCTCCCTATAGTAATCTTGATTGATAGTGGCAGTATGCATAACTCTATCCATCAAAGATTCGTCGAAGGAATGCATTGTTTTGTCAGAGCAGCCTCTAATTTCCAGGTCTAGATTGTTGATGGGGAGACAATGAAATGTGAAGGCCGCTGTGAAAATGTCAAACTTCAGATGGGGGATTATCACCAAAAGACCCACATGTTTGCCATCAACATGGGTGGGTGTGAAATTGTCTTGGGTGCTGAATGGATACACACACTCGGCCCAATCACAACAGATTTCCAAGAGTTATATATGAGCTTTAAGTAGAATGACCACATGGATACCCTCCGTGGGCTCCAGGCAGATGCTCCTTCTATCATCAACTCACATAGGATGGAAAAGTTGTTAAAAAAGGGCCACCATGGAGTTATAGCCCAATTTAATGCCATCCAGGCCTTCGAGCCCACTTCTCTTCATATTCATCCTAAGATGCAACAGGTCTTAAACAACCATCTGTAGGTCTTTGACAAGCCTCATGAGTTTCCACCCTCGAGAGGGGAACATGATCATGGCATTACTTTGGTCCCAGCGGCACAACCACCAAATGTGCGCCCATATAGATATACTTTCACCCAAAAGAATGAAATTGAAAAAATCATCAAGGAACTCCTGGAAGCTGGTGTCATTCGTCCTAGCATTAATCCTTATTCATTGTTTGTGGTCATGGTGTTCAAGAAAGATGGGGAATGACGTGTGTGTCCAGACTTCAGGGCCCTCAACAAGCTGACAGTCAAAGATAAATTTCCCATCCCGGTTGTTGATGATTTGCTGGATGAACTAAATGGGGCTCAATTCTTTACTAAGCTCGACCTTCGCTCGAGTTATCACCAAATTTGCATGAAATAAGTAGACATTCCAAAGACTTCTTTCCAAACTCATGAAAGCCATTATGAATTCCTGTTCATGCCATTTCGTCTCTGTAATTCCCCATCCACTTTTCAGAGCCTCATAAATCACCTGCTCAAACCATATCTCAAAAAATTTGTCCTTTTTTTCTTTGATGACATCCTCATCTATAGCCTCACCTGGGAAAAACATCTTCAGCATGTAGACCTGCTCTTGCAACTACTCCAGAAGCATAAATTATTTGTCAAATTGTCCAAGTGCTCTTTTGGCATGAAAGAAGTCAAGTATTTGGGCCACATTGTGGGGCGTGAAGGTGTCAGGGTGGATCCCAAAAAGATCCAGGCAATGCAGGATTGGCCTCAACCAAAGACCTTGAAGAGTTTGAGAGGATTTTAGGGACTCACCTGCTACTATCACAAATTTATCTCCAATTATGGTCGCATTACTAGACCCCTCACTCACCTTCTCAAGCAAAATTCATTCCTCTGGAATGATGAAGCGCAACAAGCATTTATAGCTCTCAAACATGCCATGTGTTCCACTCCCGTATTGGCACTACCCGACTTCACCAAATCTTTTGTGATTGAATGTGATGCTTCAGGTACGAGTATTGGGGCTGTCTTAATGCAGGAAGGTCGACCCTTGGTCTTCACTAGCCAACAACGGAGTGGGACAAATTTGGGACAATCTACCTATGAGAAGGAGATGATGGTCATCTTACATGCAGTGGATACCTGGCAACCATACTTATTGGGGCGACGTTTCCAAATCCACACAGACCATCAAAGCCTTAAATATTTTTTGGAGCAACGCCTATACTTGCCACAAGAAAATAAATGGCTAGCCAAAATGTTGGGATATGATTATGAGATAATTTACAAGAAAGGGCGTGAAAATGTCATAGTGAATGTTTTATCATGCCAATTTGAGGAGGAAAGCACCCTGCTAGCAATCTCTCTTCCCATTCCAGAATGGATTGAAGAGGCTCGCAAGGAATGGTTTTCACATCCTTTGCTCTCCCAAATCATTAATAAATCGCAGGCATATTTAAATTCCACAGCGGGCTACTCTTGGCAGGATGAGATTCTTCGCTACAAGGACAAAGTAGTGATATCACCAACATCCACCCTCAAAATTCGCATTTTGGTAGAGTTTCACTCATCTCCCACTGCAGGCCACTCAGGCTTTCAGAAGACTTATGCTCGCACTTGACAATCATTCTTTTGGACAGGCATGAAAAAGGGCATTCTTACTTTTGTAGCTGAGTGTGATGTGTGTCAGTGCCACAAAGGAGAAACAGTCAAATCCCCAGGCACCTTACAGCCATTTCCCATCCATGCCTCAATCTAGACGAAGGTTTCTATGGATTTCATTACTGGTCTTCCGAAGTTAGGCAACAAATCAGTCATCATGGTGGTTGTGGACAGACTTTCGAAGTATGCTCATTTTTGCGCCCTACCCCACCCTTTTACACCTACTTTGGTGTTTCAATCTTTCATGGACCAGATGTTCAAATTGCATGGCATGCCCACTTCCATTGTGTCTGATCGTGACCCGATCTTCACCAATAACTTTTGGCAGGCCAACATCGTTCAGAGCGCAAATTTCAAGAAGGGGATCAGGTATTCTTAAGGCTACAACCATATAAGAAAACATCACTCAAATACAAGGGTTGTCAGAAATTATCTCCAAAATTCTATGGACCGTATCAAATACTTTAGCGCATCGAAGAAGTAGCCTACAAGCTAGCCTTGCCACCCACTGCAAAAATCCATCCCGTCTTCCATGTCTCATGCCTCAAGAAAGTGGTTGGGAACAATTGCAGAATTCAAACCAGTCTAACGAAATTGGATGAAGAAGGTTCAATATGGCTCCAACCTGAACAGGTTCTTGACACGCAAGAACGGCACTTGTGTGGCCGCACGATAAAGGAAGTTCTCGTCAAGTGGAAAGACACCTCTCCAAAAGATGCGACTTGGGAACTAGCCACTGTTCTTCAGCAGTTTCCGTAGCTTCAGCCTTGAGGACAAGGCTATTTTTATGGGCGAGGGCATGTTAGGGTCCAACCCTAACCCCCTCATTTATGTAATAAGGTTGAGTCATAGTTATAGTTAGTTAAAGAGTCAATAAAGCCCATATTAATAATTGTAAGTGGTTGACCCACATTTAAAGAAGGGACCACAGTTAGTTGCAAATGGGCCATGGTATTAGATAGATGGTATTAATAAGAACCATGGTAGTGACCCATGGTATTGCATGTATGAATCCTATATAAAGCATAGAGACTCCCCTTGAGGAGCGTCATGTCTTATTTTGTAATTGAGCCCAACCCTATTGGAGGTTGCCCCCTCGAAGAGACAAGCGAACATTGCTTTCCTTTCTAAATACTAAAATACATGTTGTTATTTCTCATTGTTCTATGTTTTGGGTATATTTCTTCGCATATTTGGTATTCTGGTATCTTCTCGTAGGTCAAGAGCATAACACAAACTTCCTGAATATCCTTGAAGATATCTCCCTTTGCAACTTCTATTTTTTGCTCCTTGTCTACAAATTCACTTTCCAATGATTTAATGTTTGCGTTCCATGGGCTAAGTACTATCATGGAATCTTCCTTTTCCTCCTTCACATCCTCAACAAAAAATTCTTCTAACTGTCTACCAGTCTCCTCATTAACCAAATGTGCATGTGCTCCCCCTTGGTTGTCCTCATGAGACAACATAGTCTCATTCTCCATCAGAATTGTTATAGACATTTTTGGGCACTTCAACCCCAGTCATAAATGTCCATAAACTAAGGGTTCCTAAGTCCCTAAAAGTGTTGCTTCACTGCCTAAAGGAACAAGGTCAGCTGATTACATCATCTCCCAGAAGTTCTCCACTGAAAACTTCTCATAAATGCTCAAAACTGGACCATACTGAAAGCTCAGTGCAGAGGGTGTGATGCATATCACCTTCCCAGTTTACAAGGTTCGATGCATACTGAATTTCTCCTCTGTAGGGTGCGATGGTTGGGAATGGACAAATGGCAGGGACAAAATGCGAGGTGGAAGATCATGTAATCTTCCAAAAGCTTCCCCTCTATCACTTGCCTCTCTATTTTCGACCAGGGATGAGTAAGAGATCATCATTCTCCAAGTGGAAGTAGGAACTATCAGAGAGAAGACACTAATCAAGACCCCAGAAGATGACTCACCTCCCTATAATTATCTATATATGGATCCCTCATCACAGAGATCCAGAGGCTGTAATTTTGTATCTTATAGAGAAGTGTTGTTGGTTTTCTAGTGTATATTCATAGTGTTGGGTGATCTAAGCTTTGCTTGAGGTGAAGAAGGGCTTTCTAGCTGAAGGATGATGCTGGGTCAAAACATATGGTTGTAATCCTCTTGCTACTTTTCATCTTAATCAAGCTATTCTAGTTTTCCTCCATATTCTTATGTACTTGTCTATATATGCATTTGTATGGTTAACACACATCTAGTCCTGTGTTATTTATGAATATAGATATTTGTTTCTTCGATAGTAGTATTTGTTGTGATTCCACAGGTACTCTTTGAAGCTGAACAGACGAAGAAGAAGTGACGAAGCTATATCAAGAAGGAGAGGAAATCAAGCGCAAGACTAAGGTTGGTCTTCTTGGTTCTCCTCTTGTCTATTTTCATAAAGGAAAACGAAAGTAGACTTTACTTGTTTGTTTCTAAGATAGCC
>APFE030402727.1:0-19050 GCA_000404065.3 Pinus taeda
GCCTGTCTCTATGATATCCCAAACATCCGTACCAAGAGAGTGAAGATATGCAGTAACTCTTACCTTCCAATAATTGAAGTTTGTCCCATCAAAAATCGATGGCCTGATAGATGCTTCCCTCTCGTAGTTGCTCATGATGAAAGATCTTCCTCCAAGAGATCAAGCTTCTTCAGAAGGACCTGCTCTGATACCAATTGTTGAAAATACTGAGAGGGGGGGGGGGTGAATCAGTATTATCTAATTCTTTTACCAAATCTTTCTTATTTATACTTTGAATTATTTTTGCATACCAATAACATAAATAATGAGCATGAACAAGAAAATCAGACAGTCACATCAAAGAACACCAGATATAAGGTGGAAACCCAATGTGGGTGAAAACCACCTGCTGCAATATGTCTCTATCTTCTTTCAAATTAGAAACTCCTTTTACAATGGTCTTGTACTGGTGTAGTCCTTTACCAGTACGCAGGCTCAACCTGCAGAGAGCTACAACTCTCTCTCGTTTTCCAGTGTCTCCTGGAAGGGAGCTACAACCCCCTACCTACTTCTTTTCAAGGACCACTTTTCATAAATTTTCAAACTGGATCCATATACATCAAATGATCATCAAGTACATGTAAATTACATAGTCAACTGCAATAACCAGATCAACAATAACAGAACAGAACCCAGAACACGTTATCAATAGAAAAATTCAACCAACAGAAGATCTTAACATAGATACGCGGTTTTTCTTTTTACTGGCCTGCGTTGCTACACACTTCACCCTCTGCCTCTCTGCGTATACCCGCAGAGCTCCTTCTGCTGAACAGCATGGCCACGCACTGCTCCTTTCACTGATCTGCGTACTGTACGCACCAAAATGTACTATCGCATCGCTTACGGTGCAGAAGGCACGCACCCAGAAGAAATATCGCGCCGTGTAATATCACAACAGGTACGCACTCAGAAAGACTGTCGCGCTGCGTACTTAACCAGAAAGCACGCACCTGAAACACCGTCGCACTGCGTACCCACGCAATTCACCTTTGTCGCCTCTGCGTACCCACACGCTGCCCCTTCGTCTCTTCTGCGTACCCACACACTGACCCTTTGTTTCCTCTGCGTACCCACGCACTGTCACTGCTGATCACTTGCGTACCTCTGATTAGGGCCAAAATACAGTCAGATACTCAGATATGATCTTGCGCTCGAGAGATCACCCTTCACAGATTCGCTTCCAACTTCTCTTCTAAATATCAAGCTTTTTAAACCGAGAACCCAATGTCAGATCTTTAAGATATTCAATGCTCAAAAGATGCTCAAACCAAATGATCTCCTTAGCTTTATATAGGCAAGCTCATCCTTAAATCAAGGATCATGGGGCTCAATAATAATAATAAAATAAACAATACCACGGGCCAAAACCATGATAACACAATACCGACGGCTAAATACCATGAAGAACCCCACGTGTGGGTGCTTTACTGCCTTGGAATGTGTGCACTGAGGGTACGCACCCCATGAATGGGTAGCCCGCGTATTAGGACGCGGTCCTTGCACGGTATACCTGCGGGTATGCACCTCCTGAACTGTTCTCCTACGTACTTCTTTATTTTTATCAAAATGAGAGCCATGCCATGGGTGTTGCCATCAAGTACAACATCTGAACCATATAATCATACCAGAACCATAATGCTAACATGGATTACCTCCCCTCTTACTCTCGCAGACACACTAACATTCCAATGAATTTATGAGCCATCCTTATGCATTGGTGCTACTATAATATTCATTTCAATCCAAAAATTCATATTTTCGTTGTTTCCAGGAGATTGCAAGGTTTCATTATGTTAAATTACATGATCTTGTCCCTTAATTTCACTAACTAAAACATGCGAATGAATCTTGCAATAATCCTCAAAATTCTCTTTCTTGCATTCTCGCAAACACTTTGCATGAAAACATTTCTTTGAACATTTTTTATTCAAAGAAAATAACATTGATGGTAGAGACATTTAATCAAACATTTGCATGGTTCCAAATATGAAACCCTTACTCAAAGTATGAAAAATGATAGCTAGACTAATTTATTATTAATTTGGCTATAAGAGTGGCTAGTAGGGTTAATGCTAAAGTCTTTTATGCACAATAATTACTTCTTTCATAAAGTAGCTTGATCCTTCTATAGAAAATCAATCCCCACTAGACAAACTCAAATTATATATAAATAAATTCATTTTTTTTAGATAAGCTTTGACTTTTCATAAATAAACTCAGTTGTTTCAATAACAGAACGTATCCACAAATACAATTACTTGCTAGGGAAATTTAACCTCTCCACAAATAAACTCAGACACTATAACAAAGTTTGTCTTTTCACAAAAGAAGGATCTGGCATCCTCCAAAGATGAAACCTGAACTTCAATGTAGTACTACTCAAAAATATGAATCATACCTCCCCTTAACCATATTGGGTGGTTGACTTTAGCACTAAATAAAAATCCTTAATGAGGTTCTCATCCTTACAACTAATCTCTTAGAGCTATCAAATGAAGTATCAAATATAATAACTAATATAGGTTCAAAAATGAGCTACGGTTCTCCTTTTCTAACTTGTATCACCACAATATGATGATTCAATAGCACGGGTCATAAAAATACCATGAATCTCCCATTTTTATCTCTTTCCTACTCAATAATATAAATGGATTTCAGTTTTAATTTTTTATTTTTCCCATAATCAGTTAATAACACCATTTAATTTAATTATTCATTCTCACTTCTAAATGTTTATGTATTAACTTGAATGATAGCCAAACAATTTAATTAATTGATCACTATTTTACTTCTATAGCCTATGGGAATAAAATAGGCCACTGAGTTAGTGGTCATTCAAAGAAAGGGAAATTACATGGTCAACCCTCTCAAGGTTGACCAAATCATTAATATGGTTCATTCATATACTCTTACTAAGCTTTACAATTTTCAAGAGAAAGTGAACTTTTTATATCAATTAACTTCCAACTATGTTGAGGTAAAAATAGTTTTCATGCACCTTCCCAAAAAGGAACTATTGTGGTGGCTACAATTGAACGACACTGCTAGGAAGGCCCAGATTAAAGTGGTATGCCTATGGTATTCTATACATGACACATTACATTATTCCCTATATTTGAAATTTATTCTTTATGAAGGTGGTAATTGGTCATGGCGATTTCAACTCTCTCATCCTCAAGATTGGGCTGGAAAGATTTACCCTCGAGGTTTATGCTACTACAATAACGAGGAAATAAAATAAGTCCACAAGAAAAAAACTAAAAATAAAATGAAAGAGATGGTTGGGAAAATATTTAGCACATGGGGAAAATCCCAGTATGATCTCTACTTTCCTCATTATTCATCACTCAGTATTTAGAGTACTTGATGCTACCCAAATAAAATGAAACCCTTGTATTTTCCCAACCCCAACGAGAAATAAAACAAAACACCTTAAGAGGTAATGAATTTAAATCTATCAAATGAAAAATCGAGCTTTTAAACTATCCAGCCATATAAAAGCATTATTATAAAGAAGTAAATGGTGTACTAGAGTAGTGGAAATAGAATTCTAACAAAAGGGGTAACTAGTGAATCCATGACTAATCCCTACTTGAATATAAACACTCTAGATGTTGGACCACCATTAGTTGGTAACTTGGCTATGGCACCTAACCTTGAAGTCCATCCCAATACATTACCACATCTACACTTGTACACATGGAATAACATTTGGACTAGGACCTACAACTTCCCCTTGAGGGTTAGAAACACATATTAGGGTTATCCACCGATCCATCACAAATATAAGAGAGGCAACAAAAACATGCCACTTGGTCTAGTTAGATACTTGATGTTGATCATTGTGTGAAGTATTGTTTGTGTATCTGACATTACGTATGGTCCTCTATGATGCTTCTATGGTTTGAGTTACCTAATTATGGATTGACAAGAACTTTATTATAAGGATATTTTGTGGGGTGCTTGACATCATAATAATAGAAAATGTTATAGGTGATTTCCCCACCTGCTAAGTAGTGGAGTAGAAGTTGTACTCTCCAAACTAGAGAGAGAGAGATTAACTTTGATGGTGTAATATTTCCTACCTAGGATAGGGAATTAGACTGATTGAGGGAATTATATAATTTTTGACACTACAAGGAATCCCAAAATGCTAGACCATTGAGCCCATGATGCTTAACATTGGAGATATTGATGATTTGAGCAGTGAACCTAGGATTCCCCTAGCATGGTGTTGACACTATTTGATACGAATAACTTCATCCACCTAATAGATGATGATGGTCATCCTTAATATTACAAGATAGGTCTTGTACATCACATTGGAGTGCCAACAGTTGAGCTAGTTAATTCCACATAAGCCCTTATCCTCTTCTAACGGTGATGTAGGGCACTTTTTGTTCATGATGTCTTGCCAAAAATATACCTTCAATGGCTTGTACATGATAATATGGAGCACTCATTAGCCCTTACCTCACATCTTGAGGCCATTTTGAGTTCATTTGAAAAATAACTAAATATACGTGTGTATTTAGTGTAAATAAAATTAAAAAATACTATTTGACTTCATTATAATTAATTATTTTATTTAAACTATTTAGATATATTTAAAAAATAAAAAGGTTGCAATTAAATAAATCTTTATATTTAGAAGGTATAAAATTATAATAAATTCTATAGAAAAAAAATAAAAAAAATAAAGAAACAAAAGATAGAAAAAAGCATGGTATATGTTTAAAATAAATAAAACAAAACAATATGATGACATGGTAATAATTTCATTGATTGTTGAAAAATATATATTAATGATTATAGAATTAAATGCCACAAAAAAGTACATAGGAATTTAGAGATGGCATTAATAGATTATGATGGATTAAAATGTAAAACAACAAAAATACCTAAAGTATTAGATATGATATTAAAATAGTTTTTTGTTGTTTCATAAATTTAGTGTTAAAAGGAAAATTAAAGTCATGTTATATAAACATGTTTCTGACTCCGTAGCTCCTCCAGCAGTGTGGTAAGACTCTGCAACTACCTATACAAACATTCTAAAGATGGTGGTGCTTCCTCATGGCTAGGTGATGAAACATGTTCATGAGCCAATTCACCCTCATGAATATCCTCAACACCCCCATCAGCCTCCACTTCTCCTATGCGCCCACAATGGCCAACTAGGACTTCGTGAGGTCACCCACCTTGCACAACGTGCCCCCTTCGTCTAAGAATTCCACTATATAATCTAGAACACAAAGACCAATTTAATTCAACCACCCAAATGTTGTATCTTGGTAATCAAAACCCGCTTCAAAACTCAACAAGATAAAAATTGTCAAAAATTACATATTCTTCCACAATTACCACAAAAGAAGCACCCCCGTTATTACAGTACGTCCTCTTGAATAGAGTACCACAAGTAACCAAGGACAGAGGTAGTAAGCCTGGGACCTCAAACTAAATCTCTCAACCCTAGGAAAATTTGGCGATAGATACGTGCAACAAATACTGCTAAAGATGAGTGGGACCATGACAAATTCTTGAAAGCATAAAGATGACGAAACCCAACAGGAACAGATGACTACCACATCCAAAATTCCATTTACAAAGGAACTACCAGGCCCTAAAGGCATAACCATATTTCTTACTAAACAAGGAAGAAAATAAAACCACCCCATTTTAACTCCTACGCCAAGAAAATTTACTAGTTCTCTTATCCCCACCATGTCTCGCCATCCAAAGAATAGTTAACCACCCTTTAACTCACTGGGGTGCCAAACTGTGCACATTAGCACACCATAGAGACCAAAGCACAAGCCCCTCTAGCTTGCATTACCCTCTCACTCTAAAGAAACCACTCAAATGAGCATGCATAGGTTAGCGGTCTATGCATAGTCAACATCCCCCTACCACCTTCCCAAACTCCAATATCTAGAAAAATCAGCTTCTGAGAAAAGAGAATTGTTCAGGAAATAATCTCATTCACATGTTTCTACAGTCTTTTGGGTGTCCTATGCAACTTTTCTATGGACCCTCGCCCCATCGATTCCCCATGTCTGGCCACACTCATCAAGGTAAACATTAACCTTCATGTTATTTTAATATTATAATTATATAATAAATAAGTAGTCATATATATATCTTTTCCATGCGTCAACTCCAAAGTAAATGAAAAAAAGAACTCGATATCTCTTCATTTTGAGTTACACATCACTAAAATGTTTTAATCATAATTTTATTTTTTCATTTACCAATTTAATATATATCATATTATATATATATATATATATATATATATAATATATATATATTATATATATATATAATAATATATATATATAATATATATATATATATTATATATATAAATATATATATATATATATATAATATCATATATATATAGTTGAAATCTAGATATTTATCTATACTACTACAACATAGAAACACAGACACACACATTCGTGTCGTATGTCAACTCCAAGATAAATAAGCAAAAAATGACACATCTCCATCATTTTCAGATAGGCGCCATTAAAAGTTTTGAATCATTCTTTATAATTTTTTCAATTCTTTTATATACAAAATACATACTTGCCAATCTTCCCTTTTTGTTAATGTATTTTAAATTCTAATTCATATCAAATATTGAAGGAATTATACATCTCCATGATGCCATTGAATTAGGAAGCACAAATTAATTAAATGAAAAATATCCTTCACTTTATTTATTGATTGTTTACACTGAATTTCTTCTTGCCATCAATATTTCCTAACTGTCTAGTAAGAAATTTGATTAAGTATTAAAGAAATTTAACATCTCCTTGATATTACTGAGTGGAAGAAAAAAGTTTAACAAAGGAAAAAATATTTTAAATTCAATTTTTTTCTCTTTATAAATGTTAAGTTGATATAAAATTCCCACTAATTTGGTGGCAATTGATGGTTGTCCTAAATGAATTTATCATCACCATGCATTCACACAGAAAGTGGCTCTCATCCAACTTTAATATGCCCACTCAGTATGCTAATCCATCGATTTTTCATGGTTCCTAATCCAACGCTGCATATCCTCTGTGTGATATCCTTGTACTTAACAATAATGCCTCATTCACTTGTTTGGTGATGGAAAACATTATGTATGTCTAAATATTTCTTGGCTCTTTTGTCATCCAACTTGTTCATCATTCATCACCCACCCTTTCATACTATTATTTCCTTCCAAAAGAAAAGCTACAATTCCCTTAGCGATTCTAAATTCCTCCTCCTCATTCTCCCAATTAATACTATGCTTCAAGAGAGAAGATGTGCAAGCAATGGAGGCGATGGATGTATTCATGATCGTCATCCCCATGCTATAGATTTTGAAGAAAAAATCTAATGCCTTCATTCCAAATATTCATGAAGGAATACCACACAATGTATCCTCCATGGAAGCTGATGAATTAAGGAACATAGGTGGTGGGCATTGTGCCTCAAATGTTTACTAGCTCGACAACTATGGAGGAAACAATAAGCCAAAGAAGCTTTTAGCATTATTTAAAGTGAGTTTTTCTTGAAATATAATAGAGATTTTATTAAATACTAAAGGTTTTAATTCATTTATATGTTCAAAGATTCATTTTAATGTACAACAAATCTCAATCTTACTTAAAGATTGTGATCTAATTTAAAAGAAAGCAACCAAAAAATTATAATCTAAATTAATTTATAAAATATTTCAATATATTTATAAGTAAAATAAACATAAAGTATAAAAAAGGTTATTATTAAAACATTGATATTAAAGGATTATTAAAAAGAATTATTTAAAGTTTTTTTAAACAGTGGGAAAAGTTATCATATTGTAGTTGTTAAACTAAGATTACAGATAGCCATCACATATTGCTATCTCTTAATTCAAAGTTACTCATCATTATTCATGGAAAGCCACATCACGAGTAATTACATTGATGGTGGTTAGTAAGGCTTCATAGTCTTTTTTATATTATCATTAATTTTTTTCTTATTATTGCTAATATTTATTTAAGCATTATATCTTAAATTTTAATTATTGTCCATAAAGGATTTGATGTAACATAAAAACCGTAAAATTAATCTTATGTAATAAATACTTCTTGTTGTAATGACCAAACATTTTACGTAAATAAATTATTTATTTACCCTTACAGGTGAATATAAAACAGAGATTATTATTTTCTTAAAATTGATGAAAATATTATTTGTTCAAAAATTGAATAATATGAATTGCATAATATATGTGTACACAGTAACTTTATGTGAAAAGTTATTTTCTCTTCTTGCTTAAAGATAAAAGAAAAACAGTTGCCAGCATACTAGGGGAAACCCTAATTGTTTTCTCTTTCCCATAGAAAAGGGGAAAGAGGAAAAGACCCGGGTTGTTAGAGGAACAAACAGGAAGAAAAGAGAGGGCATCGAAGCAGAAGAGAACAGTGCTACGTCTGGTGAGGACCAGATAGCACAGGCACAATTGTGCTTCATATTGTTGAGGCTGCGGCCGGCAAGAGAGCTTGGGGGAGAGACCCAGTTCGGACGACTGGTCTCGTGTCTGGGAGGATATCAAGCATTAAATCATCTTCTACATGTTGTAGAAGCGCAGAGGATAGAGGATGAGGACATACAGGTAAGTATTTTCAGTTTCCATAAAATCTTTTATCTCTGAAAGTTTAATTATAATTACTGTAAGTATTACTTTTAGGCTGTGATTCAGAACCTGGGGTATTACTGGAATCGATATTGGTAATGAATAACGTCTTTGTTCTATATATATAACAAAAGAAAGAAAACAAAGAAATAAAACCTAAACATTATCCAGTACCTTATTTCTTCAATGAAAGAGACAGTAATTATTAAGTCCAAGAATGGAAAAGAAGGGTTCCTAAGTGTCATTAACTGGGTATGAAATCAGGAATGTAGATAATCATAAATGTACTACGTAACAACACAAGAAAAATAGCAATTTATACCTGACGAATAATTCAGAAAGCAGTGACTCATACTCTGCCAAATACGATACAAATACTGAAAGAAATGAACGAAATAATACACATATACTTGGAATGAGTTCCATTACAGGTATAGCAGCTAAAGAAGACAGTTACTGTATACTGTAATATATATATTCCAAGGTCGGAATGACAACACAAACCCTCTCGGGAATCATAAGTTTAGATATATGATGCAAGAACAAACACAGTAACAAAATCATAATGTAAACATTGTCGAGACAACCGTCCGACTATATCAACTTTAGAAATAAGTGGCTGGTGGAATACACAGGTGGGTACCACCTGGTAGCATGGAGCTACAGTATGGCGCTGAGAAAGAAATTAATTAAACCAGTAAATACTGAAGAATTATGGCCTGAGCGCTCAACAGTTCAACATCATCTAAATATGAGGAAAATTGATGACCCATGTGGAAGCGGGATCATCATTGAGTCGTAACAGGATTTCCCTTAAATAACAATGCATATACATATCATAATCATGAAGAAAGGTCGGTAGCTCGTATAGGAGCAAGCCATTATCAAACAATAACAAGCATTTTCATAAATGTCAACATATCTATATATCATTTAATCATCAGAGGGACGACAACCATTGAGGGAGTAGGGCCGTCAACAAAAAAAACAAAGCACCTCATAAAACCAAATAAATAACACGTATGTAATTATGAAAAGACCCGGTGGCTCGTAGGAAACAACACCGCTTACTATTAGAACATAAACATGTCAAAACATCAATAATGCATTAAGTACAGTAACAAATCGATGACATGTTCGGGCAACTTGGGACAAACCCAGAATTCATAATGCATTAAATTGTAGCCAAATGATACCGATTTCATTACATAACAAATCGTACTGAGCATCGAATAATCACAAATAAAGAGCAGAGTCTAATCGAGTGTTGAACTCGACCCCATAGATTTGAACCCCTCGAACAGTTTCAGAGGAAGGCCATAAATAAATTTAACCCTATTTAAAAAGAACAAGCTACACCATTCGGAAACCTGGGATTAACCCTCAGGAAAATGGTAAACATTGAACAAGATGAGAGGCTCTGCCCGAAGAGGAGTCATTACGCCAAGCTACAACAGAATTGACAAAAACCCTGACAGAGGAAGAACAATAATAAGCCAGACTCTGAGATTGAGCAACCGATAAATCTTTCGGGCGGTAGAACTCTTACCTGTAGAGGAGCATTGATGGCAAAAACCCTGCACCATCCTCGTCATGACGGCAGAAACCCTGCACCATCCTCATCACCGTGGCCTCAATGAACTGTTACCCTATTCCAGCCAGCATTGGATGAGGGTAGTTATCCATAATCACAATTTACAGTGGAAAAGAGAACCAGTACAGTAACGAGGTTAAGGAGATGCGTATTACCTGTCGGCCAGATGAAAGTTCAGGGTGGGAAACAATAATGGCTCCATCGTCAACCGATTCCATCGCTGTAACACACTCCAAGGCGCTGATGAGATGAGCCAAGATAACCTATGCCTTTGGCACCCTGGTGTGGAGGCGACGCCGGAGAAAGGAGCTTCTCTGTGGAACTGGAGCAATGTGAAAATGACACAAAACCGCATGAATGAAACCCTAAGTACCCTAATACTAAGGCGCATCAACCCTCCACCGTCCGATCACCAGAACTCATCCTGATCGTCTGTTACTGTGGAAATCCCGAGGAAGGTGTAGCGGAGCTGTAACATTAAATTCCACAGCTACCAAACCCAAAATATCAGAGGAGCGGATCGAGGGCGTGGACCGAGGAGCCAGCTGTCTCACGCAGAACGCTTAGAAATGCCGCCAAACTGATATAATTATGTATTGTATAAATGACCAAGGACAATCAAACGTCATGTTTCCGCCAATAGATATATATGTCGGGTTATTGCATTAATCAACGTATCAGTTAATGCATTAATCAAATTACCAGGATGGTGTTATCGTGTAGATACATAGGTAAAATAAATATTTTTCTATTTATGTAATGTTAATGTGTAGAGGGATATGACATATGGTATCAGAGCCGAGATACAGCACTGTGGCCTCTGGGTAAGACAATAATGAATGGACACTGTGGTAAATGAATTAACAAATAGTCATTTTCATTATTACTCTTGAACGTTTTCTTTTATAGGATCAGATTCTGAGAACAAAGGACATGAGGAGGGCGGAGAATACACCGCGACGACCTGTAATAGGATAGGGCGTGACCGGCGCAGAAAATAACCCAGAATTGTGGGTACAACTTGGAGAAGAAGGCAGAATCACAAATCAAGCAATTCTGGAGACAGTACAGGAGCTCAAGAATGAGATGGATCGACTACGAGAAGATAATGCCCGATTAACGATGGAACAAGAAAGAATTTTGAAAAGTTTGTCCGACAGACAAAATCAACTACCAGTTAATCCTAGTGTGGAACAACAAAGAATGTCGTAAGAGCAGAATCATCACATACCCTCGAAGGATCACAGGAGCAGGAAGAATGCTCTGACAATGCATTTGAACAACAAACCTCGAAAAGACAAAGGATAGAACTACAAGGGGAATTCCGAAAGATTAAGCCACCACATTTTGACGGAGAACAAGAGGAAGCAACTTAAGCATGGTTAATCAATATGAATAAGTATTTTCAGATTTATGAATACGATCACAATCTTAAAGCACGACTGGATATTTTTCAATTACAAGGAAAGGCCACCTTATGGTGGGAGGAGGTGAAGATCGTAAACGGGATTACCGAACAAAAAATAACATGGGACAATTTTCAAAGGTTCTTTAAAGAGAGGTATTTAACCGAACGCTTCTATGATGTAAAAGCCAGAGAATTCCATGATCTGCGATTGGGGCAACAGACTATGGATGAATTCATCACCCGTTTTACTTCCCTACTCCGCTACGTGCCATATATAAGGGAGGAAAAAGCAAAAGTGCAGTGATTCGTTAGTAGTTTACCCCCGTACATGCGGGAAAGGATTGAAGTTGACAACCCAAAATCAATGGATGAAGTAATCCGCAAGGCTAGAATCTGCTATCAGCAAGGTAAACAGAAAGGGGAAACTGCTAGCAGGAAATGGAATGAGAAGAAGAGTTTTAAGACAGTTGGAAACAACAAAGGAAATCGCAGCAATGGAAATAAAGGAATTAGCAAAGGAACAAACAACAGATTTGCAGCAAGAACTACACCTAAGTTCAGATCTGCAAACGAGTCCAAAGTCAGTGAACAACAAATCAGATTGGACAATGAGGGGACAACAAGACCCCCTCTGCAGTGCTGGGGTTGTGGGGGACCTCACTACATTAAAAATTGCCCACAACGAAAAGGGACTGAACAGTTATCCCAAATTCATGAAGCCCCAACCGTTGGCGAAGTGGGTCGAAGCGTACCCAGAATCAATGCGGCTTTGGAGGACCGACAGGCGGAATATCAACCAACCATGGTCGAGTTCGAAGGTAAAATTTCAAACCTTACCATATCTGTTTTAATTGATCCCGGGGCCACGCTAAGTTATGTGAACCCAAAAGTAGTGGAACGTTGTAATTTACAATCTGTTAAATTTAAAAACCCATGGCTAGTGCAATTAGCTACTGGAGCCAAGCGACGGGTAACAACCAAGATCAACGATATCTCTTTTACTATAGCAGACCAGCCAATAACAGCTGACCTGAACATACTCCCTCTGGGTTCCTATGACATTCTAATCGGTATGGACTCGTTGGAGAAACATTGGTCATTAGTTGACTACAAAACCAAAATTATTTATTACAGAGATCAACAAGGAAACAGCAAAGAAATGCAGGGAATCAAGTGACCAGTGCAGGTTCGACCGATAACTGCAAATCAATTGGTAAAATGTGTACGGAAAGGCTGTCAAGTGTATGCCATCCAAGTGGGTTATGCGAATTCTAAGGATAAATCAGCATCTTTGAATAATATTCCTGTAATACAAGAATTTACAGATGTGTTAAAGGAGGAAATTCCAGGACTGCCACCACGAAGAAACATAGATTTTACTATAGAGTTGGTACCAGGGGCTGCACCAGTGTCACGAGCACCCTACAGAATGAGTGTACCTGAGTTGACAAAATTAACAATGCAGTTGCAAGAATTACTAGACAAGAATTACATCCGTCCTAGTGTGTCTCCATGGGGGCCTTAGTATTATTTGTCAAGAAGAAAGATGGCACCCTCCGGATGTGTATTGATTACAGACAATTGAATAAGTTGACTATTAAAAACAAGTATCCTCTTCCCCGGATCGATGAATTGTTCGATCAGGTAAAAGGCGCGACAGTGTTCTCTAAGATTGATTTACGATCAAGCTACCACCAGATCAGAATTAAAGATGAAGACATCGCAAAAACAACTTTTAGAACCAGGTATGGGCACTATGAATTTGTGCTTTTGCCGTTTGGGCTCACCAACGCCCCGGCAACCTTCATGTGTTTAATGAACGGTATTTTCCATCCTTATTTGGATCAGTTCGTGCTGATATTTATTGATGATATCTTAATTTATTCACGCACCATCGAAGAACATCATGAACATCTCCGAATAGTATTACAGACCCTTCGAGAACATGAGTTGTACGCTAAGTTTAGTAAGTGTGACTTCTTCAAAGAAGAAATTCAGTATTTGGGTCACGTGATCACAAAGGATGGAATTGCAGTGGATCCGGAAAAGATAAAAGCTATAATGGAGTGGCCTGTTCCAAAAGATGTAGCAGATGTCCGATCTTTCATGGGGTTAGCTGGGTATTATAGGATATTCGTGGAAGGTTTCTCTAAGGTGGCATTTCCCATTACCTCACTACAGAAGAAAGGAAAATTGTTTCATTGGACCCCAAATTGCCAGAAAAGTTTTGAGCAATTGAAACATCTGCTCACCACAAAACCTATTCTGAGTATAGCAGATCCTCATAAGGATTACGTAGTATGTACGGATGCTAGTAAAGAAGGATTGGGAGGAGTCTTGATGCAAGAAGGCAGGGTAATTTCTTACGATTCTCGAAAATTAAAAGAACATGAGCAGAAATTCTCTGCTTATGACTTAGAGTTGGCTGCCGTTATACATGCCCTGAAGATGTAGCGGCATTATCTCATGGGCAGGAAATTTTTGCTGCATACTGACCATCACAGCTTGACCAATTATTTCAGCCAACCTACCTTAAACGTTAGGCAAGCAAGGTGGGTGGACTTTCTAAGTGGCTTTGACTTTGATATAAAACATTTGCAAGGGAAGGAAAATAAGGTGGCAGACGCCTTGAGCCAGAAAATACAAAATTTGTATGAAATTTCCATTAGTGGGTGGAAAAGTCCCTTCCTGGAAATTATAAAGGAAATTGCAGATCAAGATACTAAATATTAGCAATTAAAATTATGAATAAAGCAATCTTCTAGAGAGGACAGCCAACAAGAATATGAATTAGATAACGTTGGAAGGATTTATTTCAAGAAAAGATTGTATGTGCGTAATCAAGGCAGAATTAGAAATTTGATTATGGATGAATTTCATGTCAACCATTACGCAGGTCATCTGGGTTATCAAAAGATGATAATAGCAATCCGGAAAGAATATTTCTGGCCTGTAATGAAGAAAAGCATTGTCGAATACCTAGCACGGTGCTTAGAATGCTAGCAGATTAAAGCAGAACATCAGCACCCAGCAGGATTGTTACAACCACTGCCAGTTCCGGAATGGAAATGGGAAATCATCTCCATGGAATTTATTACGGGATTACCCAAAACAAAAAGGAATAATGAATCCATTTTCGTGGTAGTGGAAAAACTGAGTAAGGCTGCACATTTCATACCGGTGCAATCTACATATAGAGCTGCACAGATCGCTCATATGTTTATGCAGAATGTATTCAAGTTACATGGACTTCCAAAAACAATAATTTCCGATCGTGATGTGAAATTCACATCAGCATTTTGGAAAACACTCTTTGCTGAATTAGGAACTCAATTGAATTTCAGTACAGCATACCATCCACAAACTGATGGGCAAACGGAACGACTGAATCAGATGGTAGAGAATATGTTAAGGGCTTATGTCATGCAACAACCCACAAGGTGGGAAGATTACTTACATCTGGTAGAGTTCGCGTATAACAACGGTTACCATACCTCAACACAAATGAGCCCATTTTAAGTTATGTACGGCCGGAAATGTCGTACACCCACTAGTTGGGGAGGACCGGAAGATAAAATGAGTTTAGGTCTTGAGATGCTGAAGGAAATGGAAGATATGGTAAAGAGGGTACGTATTAACTTGAAAGCTGCCCAAGATAGGCAAAAGAAATTCGCTGATCGGAAAAGAAGATTTAAAGAGTTTCAGGTTGGGGACCATGTGTATATTCGAATTCAGGCCAAAAGAAGTACCTTGCAGTGGAGTGGATGCGCTAAATTGGCACCCCGATATTGTGGACCCTTTCAAATTTTAGCAAGGGTCGGACCAGTAGCTTATCAACTGGCCCTGCCAAGTCACATCCGAACCCATAATGTGTTTCATGTTTCTGTCCTAAAGAAATATGTGTATGACCCTAAGCATGTAATCCGATGGCAGGAGATTCCGGTGGGTGATTGTTATGATAAAATTCAGCAAGAATTATATATGAAAGAGAAAACTAATTCAAGGAATTGTGTATTGCAGGTCAAGCCAGAAGGAGAGGTTCTGGTCGAACCACTGAGCATTCTCGACCGGAGAGAAGTGCAGCTGCGGAAACGAGTTATTACCCAAGTTAAGGTTCAATGGCGACATTTTGGGCCCAACGAGGCCACCTGGGAAGATGAGGAATTAATGAGAAGGACCTATCCAGATCTGTTCGGGTCTGTGAGACACTGAGACGGTGTCCAATCTCAGGGGAGGGAGATGTAATGACCAAACATTTTACCTAAATAAATTATTTATTTACCCTTACAGGTGAATATAAAACAGAGATTATTATTTTCTTAAAATTGATGAAAATATTATTTGTTCAAAAACTGAATAATATGAATTACATAATATATGTGTACACAGTAACTTTATGTGAAAAGTTATTTTCTCTTCTTGCTTAAAGATAAAAGAAAAACAGTTGCCAGCATACTAGGGGAAACCCTAACTGTTTTCTCTTTCCCATAGAAAAGGGGAAAGAGGAAAAGACCCAGGTTGTTAAAGGAACAAACGGGAAGAAAAGAGAGGGCATCGAAGCAGAAGAGAACAGTGCTACGTCTCGTGAGGACCAGATAGCATAGGCACAATTGTGTTTCATATTGCTGAGGTTGTGGCCGGCAAGAGAGCTTGGGGGAGAGACCCAGTTCGGACGACTGGTCTCGTGTCTGGGAGGATATCAAGAATTAAATCATCTTCTACATGTTCTAGAAGCGCAGAGGATAGACGACGAGGAGATACAGGTAAGTATTTTTAGTTTCCATAAAATCTGGAAGATTAGATATTATCTTGTATCTCTGAAAGTTTGATTATAATTACTGTAAGTATTACTTTTAGGCTGTGATTCAGAACCTGGGGTATTACTGGAATCGATATTGGTAATGAATAACGTCTCTGTTCTATATATATAACAAAAGAAAGAAAACAGAGAACTAAAACCTGAACATTATCGAGTACCTTATTTCTTCAATGAAAGAGACAGTAATTATTAAGTGCAAGAATGGAAAAGAACGGTTCCTAATTGTCATTAACTGGATATGAAATCAGGAATGTAGATAATCATAACTGTACTACGTAACAACACAGGAAAAAAAGCAATTTATACCTGACGAATAATTCAGAAAGCAGTGACTCATACTCTGCCAAATACGATACAAATACTGAAAGAAATGAACAAAATAATACACATATACTTGGAATGAGTTCCATTACAGGTATAGCAGCTAAAGAAGACAATTACTGTATACTGTAATATATATATTCCAAGGTCGGAATGACAACACAAACCATCTCGGGAATCATAAGTTTAGATATATGATGCAAGAACAAACACAGTAACAAAATCATAATGTAAACATTGTCGAGACAACCGTCCGACTATATCAACTTTAGAAATAAGTGGCTGGCGGAATACACAAGTGGATACCACCTGGTAGCATGGAGCTACACTATGGCGCCGAGAAAGAAATTAATTAAACCAGTAAATACTGAAGAATTATGGCCTAAGCGCTCAACAGTTCAACATCATCTAAAGATGAGGAAAATTGATGACCCACATAGAAGCGGGATCATCATTGAGTCGTAACAGGCTTTCCCTTAAATAACAATGCATAAACATATCAGAATCATGAAGAAAGGTCGGTAGCTCGTATAGGAGCAAGCCGTTATCAAACGATAACAGGCATTTTCATAAATGTCAACATATCTATATATCATTTAATCATGAGAGGGACGGCAGCCATTGAGGGTGTAGGGCCGTAAACAAAAACAATAGAGCACCTCATAAAACCAAATAAATAACACGTATGTAATTATGAAAAGACCCGGTGGCTCGTAGGAAGCAACACCGCTTACTATTAGAACATCAGCATGTCAAAACATCAATAATGCATTAAGTACAGTAACAAATCGATGACCTGTTCGGGCAACTTGGGACAAACCCAGAATTCATAATGCATTAAATTGTAGCCAAATGATACCGAGTTCATTACATAACAAATCGTACTGAGCATCGAATAATCACAAATAAAGAGCAGAGTCTAATTGAGTGTTGAACTCGACCCCATAGATCTGAACCCCTCGAACAGTTTCAGAGGAAGGCTGTAAATAAATGTAACCCTATTTAAAAAGAACAAGCTACACCATTCGGCAACCTGGGATTAACCCTCAGGAAAATGGTAAACATTGAACAAGATGAGAGGCTCTGCCCGAAGAGGAGTCATTACGCCAAGGTACAACAGAATCGACAAAAACCCTGACAGAGGAAGAACAATAATAAGCCGGACTCCGAGATTGAGCAACCGATAAATCTTTCGGGCGGTAGAACTCTTACCTGTAGAGGAGCATTGACGGCAGAAACCCTGCACCATCCTCGTCATGACGGCAGAAACCCTGCACCATCCTCGTCACCGCGGCCTCAATGAACTGTTACCCTGTTCCAGCCAGCATTGAACGAGGGTAGTTAGCCATAATCACAATTTACAGTGGAAAAGAGAACCAGTACAGTAACGAGGTTAAGGAGATGCGTATTACCTATCGGCCAGATGAAAGTTCAGGGTGGGAAACAATAATGGCTCCATCGTCAATTGATTCCGTCGTTGTAACACACTCGAAGGCACTGATGAGATGAGCCAGGATAACCTATGTCTTTGGCACCCTGGTGTGGAGGCGACGCCAGAGAAAGGAGCTGCTCTGTGGAACTGGAGCAACATGAAAATGACACAAAACCGCATGAATGAAACCCTAAGTACCCTAATACCTAGGCGCCTCAACCCTCCACCATCCGATCACTAGAACTCATCCTGATCGTCTATTACTGTGGAAATCCCGAGGAAGGTGTAGCAGAGCTGTAACATTAAATTCCACAGCTACCAAACCCAAAATATCAGAGGAGCGGATCGAGGGCGTGGACCGAGGAGCTAGCTGTCTCACGCAGAACGCTTAGAAATGCCGCCAAACTGATATAATTATGTATTGTATAAATGACCAAGGACAATCAAACGTCATGTTTCCGCCAATAGATATATATGCCGGGTTATTTCATTAATCAACGTATCAGTTAATGCATTAATCAAATTACGAGGATGGTGTTATCGTGTAGATACGTAGGTAAAATAATTTTTATTTATTTATGTAATGTTAATGTGTAGAGGGATATGACACTTGTGTATAAAAGAAACTAAATATAAGTAAATATTAATTCATAAAACTATAAATAATAATTCACTATTCAACATTAAATAGATATTTCAAACTTTCATGATTATCATTTATCATTTTTAAGATAAAGAAAATCATATGAAAATTTGATTTTCTTAAAAA
>APFE030402728.1:0-10397 GCA_000404065.3 Pinus taeda
CAATCAACACATATTTTTTTTTTTTTTTTTGTAAGTAAGCATTTGTATTAAGAAACAAAAAATATTGTACAAAAGGACTCCCCGGGCTGACTAGAGCCTGAAGCTTTGCAGAGAACAAGACAACTTGACCAAAAGACCTCCTCCAGAGCCCCAAAGAAACAGGGCAGCCGGCAAGGATTGACTATCCACCTCGGCTCTGAGGAGTAGACAAGAAAAGAGAAATGCTAAACAAGAGGCAAACAGACTGGCTGGGAGGCAAGAGCGCAACTGGGGGTTCTACCCAGCTTGAGTGGAATCCACAGTTCGGCCCTTTTTTCCTTTCTTCTTACCAACTTTGATCCATCCAAGTTGATCCTGTATGGATGGAAGAACTAGCAAACTATGCTGGGCGGACGGGGAGTTCTCCTTGTCTGAGTCCGAAGGAGAGGTCTCATGAGATCGTTTCTGTGAGAGCGGAGGGGCGGGAGACTCCTCAGGACCTGTTGGGGGCGGATCCTGGGCTAGCGAAGCATCCATCTCGTCCTCATTCACTTCCTCTTCATATGAACTGGAACTGAAATCATCCATCGGGGGAGGGTCACATGGCTTCCAGCTTTTGGATTTCGGCTTAGGAGATGCCTTCTTCTTTTGGGCAGGGATTGCTGGGCATGATCTTTGAAGGTGCCCTATGAGATGACATGTTCTGCAGCGAAAAGCTGTGTTCTCGTAATCCAGGGTTTGAGTCCAATGGAAGTCTCCAACCTTGAGAATGATCTGCTCTGGTAAACCTTTACTCATGTCTATTTATGCGCATATTCTAGCAAAGGTGTAGATGCCCTTTTCCCCTCTGGAGGTGTCAGTAGCTAGAAAGCGGCCTAAGGAGTTACCGATTCCTTCAAATACAGCAAAGTGCCATAGATGAACTGGGAGGTTGGGAAGTCTGAACCAGATGGGGAGTTTGGTGATAACGGCTGTGGAGGGATCAAAATCTGGGAACCAAGAGGTTAAGAAAAGCCCCGCAGAGTCCCAGAACCAGGGGCCCTCAATCAAAGCTTTTTCATAATCCTCACTGTCAACAAAAACTACAATGAAGAACCCTTTTGAACAGAAGAGAACCTTGCAGTTGTTGGTCCAGTTAGAGTGAACCCATTTGTAGAGATCTGTTGTGCTTGGCCAACGCCCATTGAACCTGCAAATAATGCCAAATTCAACAAACAACTGGAACTGCTTGTCCATCGTTGGATGCATAACTTCAATAGAGGGGGTCTCCTCTAGCTTGTCCACCAAAAAAGGTTTTGGGGCTTGGGCTGGTTCAGCAGAATGCTTGGATTTCTGAGCATGAACAACATCTTTATAAGAGAACGTTGCTCCTGAAGAAGACTGTCCAGCTACGCCTCCACGCAAGCGAAGAGAGAGAAAAATGGAAGCATTTCTTTGAATAACGTAAAAGGAAAGGGGCAGGAGATCATCAAGCTGTTTACCTTCGAAGAGGAGCCTTTGAGAAGCAGAAGGAATCCCCATCCTGAGGTTCAGAATTTGCTTAAGGTCCTGCACGAGATCTGAGGAGCTCACCCACTGAAGCAGAGTTTTGCCTGATAAAAGTGCTATAAAGATTTGGAAAGAATTGGAATGCTTCGAGGTCTGCCTTCCTTTGCAAGCATAGTTTGACAGGAGTTCATTCTGTGCCTGCAAAATAATTCCCTGTGCTGGGAAGCCAGCGTTCTTAGTCACTTGGTGAGGCTTGCGAGGAGGCAGGGCCTCTCTGAATCTTATTACTGCATTTTCTGCTGGGCTGAGCAGAGGTAGGACAACCACTAGAGGCTGCTTCTCACGACGGCTTTCTTAAGACCCACTCCTAGAAGTCCATTCTCTTTGTTGTATTTTGTCGAACAGTTGCCACGCATCCTCCCTACGCAGGTATTTTTCAGATATTCTAATACTCAGATTTCCTGTAAGCAATTTCAGGCTTCCAATCGTTGAAGGACGCTATGAAAGGAACCGAAACGAGGGAAAAGGGACAAAAGGAGAAGCCCAGCTTCCCACCCAAACATTGTTCTAGGGAAAAGGGACCAAACAGGGGATAAACATCATAATAGAAAACGAAAATGATCCCTCAGGCGGAGGGAAATTTTGCTGTGTCGCAAACAGGAAGTGGTATCCGAGCTTAGCGAAGCACAAACCCCTGTTGGGTGCCTGGCAAGAGACAACATGGGTGATCTGGTGAAGGATGCCGGTTCTGAAGACTGCCTCTCCGCCGGCATAGAACTGCTCCAAAGAAGAGCAGCGCAAAATCCACAGGGCGGGCCCATCACCCAAAGGATCTGGACCTGGGAGAGGAAGCGCTGCGAGGAGGCAGTGATCCCAGGCTACGATCAACTCGGAGGAAACGGAGCTGCTGAAAACCCTAGTCGCCACCATTTTTTCTCGCTCTAGACAATATCAACAAGCTTTGCAAATACAATCAACACACTTCTATTCAACTGATTAGGATATAATTTTTTTAAAAATGGGAGCAAAGACAACTTATCTAGAGCGATGATATTCCTTACTTGTAATTTCGGAGTTGAACATTATTTGATTCTTGCTAATCACAATAAAGTTTTGGGGATGACTCTCCACCCAACGGTAAATTAGAGACTGCTCTGATACCATAACAGAGAGAGTAGAGACTCAAGCACATAACACAAAAAACACTTGGAACTTCTGAACACTTGCTTCATTCAATGATTAAACAGGGATATATCCAGGACAGAGAAAGTTCCGGAGATTAATTGGGTCAGTGGCTTCTTCAAGAAGCTTTTTCATTTGTCAAAGATCTCTAGAACTTGCATTTTAACCTTCTGTTGAATTCTGGGTGTTGTAATAAAGGTGGTAGTTGGAATTAGCTCCTTCCAACACTCCCCCTTAATTCCAACTATATAACAAAGACACTATACTCTTAATCACGAAGACCTAAACTTTAACTTTCCTGCTGGTCTAAGTCTCAGCTAGGCTTACAAAACATTTCATTTTTGTCTTATTGCAAAAGGGTCCATGCTTCTTCATTTGTTTCACCCCTGGTTTAATAAACAGCTCTGAAACTCCCCCATCTGCTGCAAAGAATTATGCGTCATTTTCTCTGCTCAAACCTCCATACTGTATTGGCACATACTCTGGTGAAATGTACTTAGACAATGTCTCTATCACTCTGGCAGGACGAGCAACAACAAACTCTGGATAATTGTCTTGAAGAATTGTCAATGCCTTTTTGGTAACTTGTCGCAAACCCCACTTTGCAGGACCAGGCGTGTTCTTAAGATCGGTAATTTGAACCATTGAAGTTATGCCTCCAGGGTTGAAGCTAAGCTTCTGTATCTCCTTTTCTAATAACTGAATCCTCCACCGCAAAAAGCAGTCACTAGCATCATTCAATGTCTTCAGGTAGAGCTCCTTATTCTGGAACGCCCTATAATTATTGTAACATACTGGATGTCCTTCCTTGTCATAATCATGCATGTAAGCCACATTATTCCACTCCACATCAAAGTCCTCTTCCAAAATATTGTAAGCTCCAAAACATTTCCTCCAGAGAATCGTGTTTTTCAGCATAGTAAATGCTTCAGAAACCTTGAAGTCTCTTGCTCGGAGAAACTTCAACAGAATCACGTTAGTACATTCATTACCCATGGTGTGAAGAAGAGGAAATCCCGATAGGAAAACGTTTTCTACATGTTGAATTACAACCTCCTCAATTATCGTGGTAACAGTGACCTCAACTGGAGCTTCAACATCAACTGGTGCAGGGGCAGATGTTGTTCCTTCTTCCTTTACGGTTTCAGTATCAACAGCAGGAGCCTCAGTTGAAGGGGCTGAGACAGTCACCACTTCAGTTACATTTTCCTCATGCTTCAAAACATCCCCTTGGGCTGGAACCTCAACATGATCTTCAACAACATGACATTGTTTGTCCAAGAACTCAAAATACTGCTAAGCCCAAATAGGTTCCTGAGAAAATGATCATCGAAAGGATCATCGTCAAAAAAGTCTAAAAAGATAAACATATTAGCGAGGCTTAAATTTTCATTAAACTTTAGCCAACTTAAATTTTCATTAAACTCTGGCCAGCTTTGACTTCAAAGTGCACTAGGCTCGGCTTTGCTTCTCACTTCACAGCCAGCTGAAAGATTGAAAAACCAAAATCATAAAAGCAGAATGCATAATGAAAAATAACAGTTATAAAACCGAATGAAACTCGCACACAATCCTTCATCCAGGATTGCCCTTCCACACTTTCGTTGCACCACAACTCGTTCTATGGGTAAGCAGCCACCGTCACACGCGTGTCTGGTCACCGCACGACCCTCATTCTACCACTGGATTTCTCAGCAACAAACAAGACACTCGTCTCCTTTCGTGGCTGGAACAAGGAAATCACATTGGACAGTATCTTCTGCACGCAGCAGCTTTAGTCAATTCGCCCTTCACCAGAGACTGCTCTGATACCATAATAGAGAGAGAAGAGACTCAAGCACATAACACAGAAAACACTTGGAACTTCTGAACACTTGCTTCATTCATTGATTAAACAGGTATATATACAAGACAAAGAAAGTTCTGGAGATTAATTGGGTCATTGGCTTCTTCAGGAAGCTTTGTCATTTGTCAAAGATCCTAGAACCTGCATTTTAACCTTCTGTTGAATTTTGGGTGCTGTAATAAAGGTGGTAGTTGGAATTAGCTCCTTCAACCACGGTACACTCAACTGCATATAATCTTTCTACAGTTGGCCACCCCAAGCCCTCAATCAACATACTAGTGCCGGAGAATATTTTGTCTCACAACACTTTTTTCCCAAAAGGAGAATGGATGATGGAATGATGAATCTCATCTTCATCTTTGTCTATTAAATAGACCAAACAATGGAAAGGGGACCGCATGCACACACTCCATCTGTCAACATGCAACTTTTATTTTTATTCTAAGTTTAAGTTAACTTAGTAATTATCTTAATATAATTTGTTCTTATTTTATTCTTTTTACTTTTTGATAACTTTGCTTATTTTTACTATTTTATAGTTTATTTTATTAACTCATTATTTATTATTTTTGTAACTTACTATTCATTTAATATTATTTAGAACTAGTATTGATTACAGTTTATTTATTAGTAGATATAAATTTCTTTATTATTATTAATATTATATATTATCATTTTTTCTATATTACAATTTGATTATATCTATTAATTTTTGAAATACAGCATAATACATTAAAAGGCTTATGTTAATTTTTATTTTTATATATTTATTATTTTATATTCTCGAAGTGGCAAGCTATAATACATACAGAATGAATAAACATAAAGGAAAAACCTCGTTGAAAAAGGAGCATTAAAAATAATGATCACAAAAATCTAATTTTTTTTTTCTCTTAAAAGTGAAAGTGGAATATTAAACTTAAATGTTTTTTTGAAAGTAAAAGTGTTTCCATAATTGACTAAGAATATATTTTCCAAGTGAAAAACTATAATATCGGTGATCGTTCGAGAAAATATTCCCTTTGAATACAATTTTATTTCTTATTTTTTGGTTTTGACTCACGTGATTACTACCAATCTTTCTACCGTATAACCAATGAATTATATGTCGAAGTCCAGCAAGAAACCTACCTCCAATAGTTCCTTATTTAATAGTTTCAGAAACATCCAGGCAAAACGTTTGATGTGATTTTGGATTTGCACCGTCAAAAATTTTGTGTTAGTTTGCGTATCTAATTAGTGTTTTCAAGTTGTTGTCGTTTTCGAGTTGGATGCTTAACTTTGAAAATTCAAAATACATATCTCTTATGGATAAACATAAGAAGACAACCGATACAAATTTTGAAAGGGATTATATTTTAGAATTTTCCAATCACACAAATCTATTTATAATAGTAGAAAAGATCATTATCCTTATAGATTCTTTCTATTGGAGGACTAACCACAAAGTTGATTAACTTTGTAATTTTGACATCTAGATTAACTTTGAAATTTCAAAATACATATCTCTTATGCATAAACATAAGAAGACAGTCAATAAAACTTTGAAAGGGATTGCATTTTAGAATTTTCTAATCACACAAATCTATTCATAGTAATAGATAAGATCCTTATCCTTATTTTTTATCATACAGTGTAATCCTTAGGTTCCTCGTATTGGAGGATCAACCACAAAGTTTTGTAATTTTGGCATCTAGATTAACTTTGAAATTTCAAAATACATATCTATTATGGAATCCATCCAACTTTCCCATATTATACAACAATTTCTAGAAATAACCACTCAAGTTGCTCTACAATTTCTGAAACCCCCATGCATGCTGGGGAGATCACAATGTAAAATCAAATGATCTTGCATTTTTTTTTAAAGGGTTCATATACTGAACAAATAACGATAAAGTAAATATTGAGATATAATAACTGAGTTTTGAATCATTATGACAGAAAAAACATCACACTATCACAATGTAAAATCAAATGTTCTTGTAGTTTTTTTAAAGGGTTCATATACAAAACAAATAAAGATAAAGTAAATATTGAGATATAATAACTGAGTTTTGAATCATTGTGACAAACAAAACATCACATTAGCTCATAGATATATCTAATGTTGCAATGATCTAAGATGATGATTGAGTTTTGAATCATGATAACTAGGTGACAAACAAAACTAAGTTGCAGCCATAAGTAAAACATCACATCAACTCACAAAATATATCCAAGGCTAGAATGAACCCTCATACATAGTGCACATAGAACACCACCCTAAGAATTATATACTCTTGATGGATTAAGAATAACCTAGGATGTATAGAGTGGATGTTGAGGTGGGTGGTACAAGAATTGAGGATGCTTTTTAAATGGTAAGGACATTTATATTATTTGTTTGGTATAACTCACAATTCTTCTATTATTAGGCATAAATTACTACTAAGGCAGGAAGATAGGTGAAATAAGGTTATAGAAGCAAAAACCCAGAAGACGCAATTCATTTGGACCTGTTAAAATTGAGCATCCTGAACATGCTTCTAAAGGAATTCCATCGATTCCAAGTTATGTGATTGCTATTGAGTTGGGAAAAGAAAATTTTTAGGTTCATTCTCCAAGGTCGAGTCTAGATGTTCAGGAGAAGGGAACTCCTATAATATGGAGACATTCTCTTCCAGCAACTCCTAATGGGAAACCCAATTCTATATCATCGAAGACTCAGAGATTGTTGTGACAAGTTCAATTAACCATGGGGAACATAAAAAGTGATTGATCTCTTGGTACTAGTAGGAAGTCAATTCTCTCATGATTTGGATATTTATCTTTGTTCATATTTCTTTGGAGAAATTTCTCTAAATGTTGACATTTTGTCCTTTGTATTTTAGAAAGGGAAATAGCTCTTTAGGTTGATTAGGAAAGGTGATCGATATTTGAGCTTCTTTTGATATTTTGTGAATTTGGAGTGTCTTCTCATTTAGTAATGAACGTGAATCTCTAGAGATACCTTTTATATATTATGAGTTTAGATTAAGTGCGTTGGACTTGATATTCACTCTAAATGTCTTGTGAACCCTAAAATGCACCAAATTATGTTGTATATACAAAGAATATACCAAGTTGCATATTCATGACATGATTGCCAGTGTACATTTTTCTGGGTTCAGATGGGACAACTTATTAATTGACTGTAAACTATGATATTGTAGATTTTGTTTAGCTTCAAAATGTTTTGAGAATGGTTTGGATATTATTTGTGCTTTGAGTTAATATTTGCTTCATTTTATGATGTATAATAAGATGGTTTTGACTTCAGAGCTAATGACTTGTACTTGAGAAAGCACAACTAAATTTTTCTTTATAAGGCATCGATGGATGTCATAAAATATTTTGGACTTGCCCATCACTAAATTCTGATGGGACTACAAAGGTCACTATGTGCAATTTCCACATGCATGTTTTCTCTTCATCCAACTTTTTTTTGTCAAATTTCTCCCTATGTTCATTCTATAGATGCATTTCAAGGTGAGCTAGCTGAGTATTCAAACAAGCCAGATAGGAGTGGTGATATCGCCGCAGTCACTTGATTTCATTCAAACAAGAGATAATATCATTAGAGTGTTCATGATTCTCCTTCAAGACCCTACCAAGAAGAGATTTCATTTACCAATTGAGGGCAATGGAGTTGAAGAACTAGCTCTGTCTTCCCCTAGTATGACCACTGTCAGGAACCGAATTGGCTACCTCCTCTAGAATTTCAGAATCAAAATAAGCTTGAGAGTCATGAGTGGTGAGGGCTTGAAGTTGGAAAATTTCTTCATGAATTTCAGTTTGGGGGGTGGGGATAACAAAAAGGAATATGGTTGTAGCTTCTTAGGGATGAGCTTAGGCACACAACCTACCCTACGTTCGTCTACCCCTAACTCCCTCACAATTGCACATTCATTACTAAGCATGTTGCACGAGAAGAGAATTGTCCAAACAAGAAGGATGTCCCAGAACAATCTATAATTGACAGTAATGGGTGTGGGAAGACCAAATAGAAGTGAAAACCAAGGATTTATAATAATTATGAGCAGTTAAAGCTAGCAAACAATGGTGGAGCAATGAAACAATAAGGCATATGAAAGACTCCTTGCACGACCACTTGCTTGCTATTAGACAATGTAATGCGAGTCACAACTCATCCAAGAAGAGCTAAAAACATAACCACTAGGCTTCCACCAGAAGAAAACAAAATGAGAGAAGAAAGTCATTGAGCTAAAAGAGTATGACAATACCCTGAGATATCCAACCCACTGAGCCTAGTCAAACAAATTCAGGTGCACTCGAGATAAGAAATCACCACCAACATCTATGACATCTAGTCCACTATAGTGAGCAGAGTCTTGAAATATATAAATCATCAAATTGTTATATTTGAAATTCCAAATTATACTTATTATTTGTAATTGAAATTTCTTTTCTATTTTCTATTTAGTTGTTAGTTAAGTTTTACCATTTTAAATTATTAAAAGGAGAATATTTTGTTTAGAATTTTGTTTACAGTGTGTATCTATTTACTCTTGTGCATTGAAATGACAATATCTTTTCCATTTTTTCATGGAAAAGTTGAATAATTATATTTGTTTCCAACCCATTAGGTGTGAAGTTTATTTCTTATCAAGTCATTGGTTCAAATCTCATGGGGATGGAAAAAAATATATCTTAAGGTCAAACCTCATAGTGAGAGGTTGATTATGGGAACCACCTTCGGGAATTAAACTATCCAAATGGCCATCCAAACTTTCTCCAGCTTAAAAAAATCATGGTCATAATGATAACATTCCATTAGTAGAATGATTGTTCTTCTATCCAACATTGAAAGATACTCCAACCTAAAATCAACCTAAATTTATATATATAAATAACCAAGGTAGACTGTAACATCTTTTGGCAAATAGATGAGACGGTGGATTGTGATAAATCGTACGTGATAGGGTTTTCCATGACATACATTGATGAGATGGTGGTTTGTGAGGAATGCTAGGTAACAGGGTTTTAATGGTATCGTGGCTCTCTCTCGTACCCGAATTTTAATTAAAAAGACGACAAAAGTTCTAGTGGAGAGGTCACAAGGTCGACTGTAACGTCTTTTGGCAAATAGATGAGATGGTGGATTGTGATAAATCGTACGTGATAAGGTTTTCCATGACATACGTTGACGAGATGGTGGTTTGTGAGGAATGCTAGGTAACAGGGTTTTAATGGTATCCTAGCTCTCTCTCGTACCCGAATTTTAATTAAAAAGACGACAAAAGTTCTAGTGGAGAGGTCACAAGGTCGACTGTAACGTCTTTTGGAAAATAGATGAGACGGTGGATTGTGATAAATTGTACGTGATAGGGTTTTCCATGACATACGTTGACGAGATGGTGGTTTGTGAGGAATGCTAGGTAACAGGTATTTAATGGTATGCGCCTTCAACACAAGTATGTATTTTCGTGCGACCTTAAATGAGACCACATAGTATTTTCAATAAGAATGGCGAACGAGTTAGGATCGGAGAGGCCCCTTATGGAATACCTTGAGTTTTATATGAAACTCACTATTGGTCTAGTTGCGTTGGTGGGGGCATGGAGCTTCTTTGTCCAGGGAAGAAATAAGAGGCTACCCCCTGGGCCGTCCCCGTTACCCATCATCGGAAATCTTCATCTGCTGGGACAGCTTCCACACCAGGCACTGGCCGCTCTTTCTCCCAAATTCGGGCCTCTTATGTCGGTTCGCCTCGGCTCTGCTCTTACATTAGTAGTCTCTTCACCTGATATGGCGAAGGAGTTTCTGAAGACACGTGATCTGCTTTTTGCTAGCAGACCTCCATCCGCGGCCACTAATTATTTTTGGTATAATTGCACCAATATTGGTTTTGCTCCGTATG